>MU748212.1:103429-116429 GCA_026770625.1 Nicotiana glauca | reverse complement strand
GGTGGTTAGGGTTTGGACAATAGTGATGGGAAGGAGAATAAAGATTAAGGGGTTTTTTTGGGTTATGGGAAGAAGGAGTTGCTTATGGTGAGAAGAAGAAGAAAAAATAAAGAAAGATGGAGAAGAAGAAGAGAGGATTTGGGAAGAATAAGAAGAAAAATTGGAGAGAATTTGACGGATTTGAGAGAAGATAGAGATAAGAGAGAGAGAAGAGAAGAAAATGGTGGATTTTGTCAGTTGGGTAAGGGAGGGGGTTGTGTGTAAGTTAGGGTAATTAAGGGGGGGGGAATAAAAAAAAAATTCTGCTGCATATACCTGGGCCTGTTTTTGGTCCATCGCGGTCTTGCCACGGTTACGCCGGGACCACGGTGGAAAATCCTCAGAGAGGGTACTCCACTGCGGTTGTACCACGGTGGGAAAACATCAGAGAGGGAATTCCACCGAGGTCCTACCGCGGTTACGCCGCGACCACGGTGGGCTCATTACTGGCTGCCTATTGCTTAGTTTTTTTGTTCATTGTTATGCCCCTTATGCACTATTTTTACCTCTTTTAAGGTCTACCATACCCATAGTACGTCCAGGCTCGTGATGCAACGGCCTCCGGACTAACCTGCATGTATACAACATGTTAGAAATTCCATTATCGTGGGTTGCCTCCCATGAAGCGCCTGATTTAATGTTGCAGCACGACGTAACACGAGCGCAAGATTCGCTCAACCTCGCTCTCTCTCTTTTTTTTGTATGATATTACAAATTACATTTACAACACAATCGTGTGTTGCCTCCCACACAGCGCCTGATTTAACGTCACGGCACGACTCAAGTGAGTGCATTTAAGGTTTTCTCGACCTCTGAGGTTCGGTCAGGTGGATCTCACACTCTTCCTTTGGTTCATTCATGTCCACATATAGTTTTATTCTCTGATCATTGACTCTAAATGTACAAGAGTCTTTCTCAGCGGTGTTCTCTACAGCACCTGAAGGGAATACTTCAACCACTCAAAACGGTCCAGACCATCTTGACTTAAACTTACTAGGGAACAACCGCAATCTTGAGTTATAGAGCAATACCTTGTCCCCGGGTTTGAAATGTCGCTCAACAATATTTTGGTCGTGTAACCTCTTCATTCTTTCCTTGTACAATCTTATGCTCTCAAGAATAAGATATCTGAATTCGTCAAGCTCATGCAACTCAGTGATTCTAGTTGTGTCTGCAGCTTCAATATCTAAGCTCAACTGCTTCAATGCCCACCACGCTTTATGTTCAAGTTCAAATGGCAAGTGACAGGCCTTTCCAAACATCAACTTATACGGTGACATACCAATTGTTTTTTTAAATGCGGTCTTGTAGGCCCAGAGTGCCTCATCTAGCTTCCTCGCCCAATCAATTCTTGTGGCATTCCCAGTCTTGATCAATACACTCTTGATTTCTCTATTGGACACTTCCACCTGCCCACTAGTTTGCAGGTGATGCGGACTAGCTACCTTGTGGCGCACATCATATTTAGCAAGCAACTTTTTGAAGGCTCTATTATAGAAGTGAGTGCCTCCGTCGCTGATAATTGCTCGTGGTGCCCCAAATCGGGTGAATATGTTCTTCTTCAAGAATCCCACCACTACTCTTGCATCATTAGTGGGTAACGCAGTAGCTTCTGCCCACTTGGACACGTAGTCCACAACAACCAGTATGTATTTATTGCCAAATAAGCTGACGAAGGGGCCCATGAAGTCAATCCCCCAGACATCAAACACTTCCACCTCTTGAATCGGGTTCATGGGCATCTTGTGGCGACGGAAAATGTTCCCGGTCCGCTGACATTCATTGCAGCCCTTCACCCACGGGTGTGCATCTCTAAACACTGTTGGCCAAAAGATTCCTACCTCAAGCACTTTTGCCGCTGTCCTGACCCCTCCGAAATGTCCTCCATATGCTGATGCGTGACAAGCTTACAAAATAGAAGATTGTTCTATCTCGGAGACACACCTCCGGATCATATTATCAACACATTTTCTAAACAAAAAAGGCTCATACCAATAATACATGCGGCTATCACGATAAAATTTCTTTCTTTGGGAAGATGAGAGGTCATGAGGAACTATACCACTGGCCAGGTAATTAGCAAAGTCTGCATACCATGGCACTTCCTCAAGATTAGTAGCGAGCAGCTGCTCATCTAGAAAGGTTTCCAAGATCTCTTCAACCTCGATTGCTTTTTCAGCTCTTTCAAGTCGTGATAGATGATCAACGACTTGATTTTCTGTGCCCTTACGGTCACGAATTTCAATGTCGAATTCTTGCAATAGCAGTACCTAATGAATCAGGCGCAGCTTAGACTCCTTTTTCTCAATTAGATACCTGAGAGCTACATGGTCAGGGTATACAATTACCTTGGAACCAATCAGATATGAACGGAACTTGTCGAAAGCAAACAGCAGGGCCAACATCTCTTTCTCAGTCACAGTGTAATTTGATTGGGCTCCACTCAGCGTTCTGCTAGCATAGTATATTGGATACATCAGCTGGTCTTTCCGCTGTCCCAGCACTGCCCCCACTGCGTAGTCACTGGCATCACACATGAGTTCGAACGGTTGTTCCCAGTCGGGGGAAACTATGATAGGTGATGTGACTAGCCTCTTTTTTAGCTCCTCAAATGCTACCCTACAATCATCAGAAAACAAGAAAGGATGATCTTTTTCTAACAACTTACAGAGAGGGTTGGCAATTTTTGAGATGTCCTTTATGAATCGTCGATAGTAACTGGCATGCCCGAGGAAGCTTCTAATTGACTTGACCGAAGTTGGAGGGGGTATCTTTGCTATCACATCTACCTTGGCACGATCCACCTCGATTCCTTTGATTGACACCCGGTGCCCCAAGACTATGCCTTCTTGTACCATAAAATGACACTTCTCCTAATTCAGAACCAGATTAGTCTCGATACATCGCTTTAGCACACGAGTTAGATTTATCAGGCACTCATCAAATGAGTTCCCCACCACTGAGAAGTCAATCATGAACACCTCCATTATGTCCTCTACCATTTCAGTGAATATGGTCATCATGCACCATTGAAATGTGGCGGGTGCATTGCATAGGCCAAATGGCATCCTCTGAAAGGCATAAATGCCATACGGGCAAGTGAACGAGGTCTTCTCTCTGTTCTCCGGTGCAATGGAGATCTGATTGTACTCGGAGTACCCATCCAGAAAATAGAAATGTGACCTCCCTGCCAATCTGTCTAACATATGATCAATGAAGGGAAGTGGGAAGTGGTCTTTCCGGGTGGCTCAATTTAACTTTCGATATTCCATGCAAATTCTCCAGCCCGTGACAGTTCTTGTAGAGATCAATTCATTCTTATCATTCTTGACTACCGTCATGCCACCCTTGTAGGAACACATTGAACTGGGCTAACCCAGCAGCTATCAGAGATTGGGAAAATGATTCCCGCATCTAACCACTTGATTAATTCTTTCTTCACCACTTCCTTCATATTGGGGTTCGGCCTTCTTTGGTGTTCCCTGGAAGGTTTGTGTCCTTCTTCCAGTAGAATTTTGTGCATACAGTAGGCGGGGCTGATCCCCTTGATATCTGCCGTGGTCCATCCAATGGCAGTCTTGCACTCCTTAAGTACCTGCAATAGTTGTTGAGCCTGCACATCTAACAAACTAGATGAGATAATAACAAGTAATGTGGAGTTAGGTCCAAGAAATTCATACCTGAGATGGGCGGGCAATGGCTTCAGTTCCAGCTTTGGTGGTTCTTCGATGGATGGCTTTGCTGGAGGAGTTTCTCGATTTTCCTAGTACAATGGCTCAAACTCTAGGGTACTATCCCAGAACCCTCTACCCTCTAATGCTAACACCCATTCCACCAGATCCTCTGCATTTACCTCATCCAAATTCATTAGACATGCAGCAAGGGGGTCCTCAATAGTCAGCCTTTCATCATCAGTCTCTACAAATAAATCCACGACATCAATAAGAGAGAAATTGGCAAACTCACTTGGTCGCCTCATAGATTTCTGTATATTGAATGTTATTTCCTCATCGTTTAGTCTCATGTTGAGCTCCCCAGTATCACAATCAATTAGTGCTCTCCCCGTGTCTAGGAACGGTCTTCCAAAAATAATTGGAATCTCTTCATCTACCTTACAATCTAGGATCACAAAGTCTGTAGGGAACATAAATTTCCCTACCTGAATCACCACATCGTTTAGGATTCGAGAGGGGTGTTTCACAGTCTTGTCAGCAAGTTGCAACAACATAGAGGTCGGTCTAGCTCCTCCAATGCCCAACCTTTTATAAATTGCTAGGGGCATAAGATTGATGCTGGCCCCTAGATCACACAGTTCCTTAGCATAAGCAAAATTACCAATAGTGCATGGAATTGCAAAGCTCCCTAGAGCAGACAGCTTTTCCGCAATTGGTCTAGTCACCACTGCACTGCAGGTCTGAGTAAGAGTAACTGTGGCCAAGTCTTGAAAATGAAACATTCGGGACATCAAGTCCTTCATCATTTTCGCATACACAGGCATCTCCTTCAAAGCTTCAATCAATGGTATATTTACCTGGATTTGCTTCAGCATGTCAAAGAACTTCTTGTATTGCTCCTCCTTTTTGTACTTAGCCAACCTCTGGGGGAAGGGTGCATGGTGTCTCTTCTTCCAAATCAATTGGGACTGATCTTTCTCAGCTGCTACATCAACTACTGGCTCCCAGACTTTTTCAGCTTCCTTCTCGATCTCATTTTGTATGCAATTTTCTTCTTGAGCAGTCTGGACTGTCACCTCTGTCAGTTCCGTTGATTCATCCAGCTGAATGGGCACTGGTTTGAGTGTCTCAACTTGTCTAGATTCTTGAGCCCTTTATTGTTCTTCATCTAGATCTCTGCCATTACATAGACTCACTACCATCAACTGCATCGGTCCCTGGTCTTTTGGATTTATCCGAGTGTCTGCATTTAGTGTCCCTTGAGGACGATTGTTCAGGGACATCGAAATCTGGCCTACCTGTACTTCGATATTTTTTATTGTTGCATCATGTACATCGACTCTCTCATTAATTTTTTCATTACACCCAATAACCTGCTGCATCATTGCTTCAATTCTAGCAAAACCCATCTTCCTGCCTTCCACCATGCTGCTGCTGAGGTGGGTGGTACCCTACTGCTGATTCTGATTATTGTATTCCCGTGGTCGTGAGTAAGGTGCCATATTGTTGGGGGTCTCATACCTCCCATTTTCCCGGTGTTAAACTGTTGCTGTGCTGGCCTGTACTGCTGATTTTGTTGACCCCAATTCTGACCACTCTGTCTCTAGCCGCTATAATTAGACACATAGTTCATGTCTTCAGGGTAGTGAAGATGATTGTGTTCTGCATTCCACTGATTACCAACTGGCTGAGTAATGCAATATGCGCACAAGCCCCCATTCGTAGTATCAACAATATGTACCTGATGTTCTGCCCTGACTCTTCCACCTTTTTGGTAAGTATGCTCATCTGTGTTAATAAGGTGGCCACGTTTTCAGCCATAGAATTGGATGGATCGAAAGGCACTGAGTGCACCACTGGAGTGATGGGTGCACCTTTGGTTACCCAACCCGAATTTTGTGCCATCTTGTTAAGAAGACTCCGACCCTCTCTCCGTGTTTTGCTCAATAATGCCCCACCAGCTGAAGCATCGACAATGTTCTTTACGCTATCTGACAATCCCATGTAGAATCGCTGCCCCAACATTAGATCTCGAACACCATGGTGTGGACATATGACCAACATCCCTTTAAAACGCTCCCATGTTTCATGCAAAGTCTCCATCGGTCTCTATTTAAAGCTCAAAATCTCATCAATTTGTTGCGCAGTTTTATTGGATAGATGGAACTTGTTGTGAAATTGCTTGACTAGTTCATCCCACGTTGCTATAGAATTTATGGGGAGTGAATTCAACCAAGTCTGGGCAGCTCCTGTCACTGAGAATGGAAACAATAACAGTTTGATTGCTTCCAGAGTTACATTGGTTGCCTTTGGTTTTTGCAGATAGACAGGAAATTCTTTAAGTGCTGCTGAGGATCTTCAACTTGTGACCCCGAAAATAGTCCTTTATTCTGCAACAAGTGCAACATGTTATTTGTGATTTGGAATGACTCAGCCTGTATCAGCGGGACTACTATCGCTGTTGGGTTTTCCTAGTTATCTCCCATGTTTGTTTCGGATTGTGCAGCTGTTAGTTGTTGTTTGTTTTGTCGGTTGGCCCGACTCAAAGCCTTAAAAAATTTCTCAGCTTCTGATAATGCTTCTAATACTTCACCTGATCTCGATGAGTTTCTATGCATGCACCTGTGCAACCAAGTCAACAAACGTTAATATTTTAATGCAAAATTGGGTGTAGAGAAAACTGACTACACTAAGAATTTTTGTATTTCTTTTAATTGTAATTGATAACACCGTTAATTTCCCGTCAATGGCGCCAAAATTTGATCACGCCAAACTATGCCTTTTAAAAAGTACAATGCGGTCGTTGCAAATATAATCCAATTTACAAGTGCGGAATCGAATCCCACAAAGAACTAACCTATCAGTTACCTTTGTTGGAATCACTAAATTCTTTATGATCAATTTCCCAAACTTTGTAAACAATAGTTGATGGTATTTTTACTAACTAAGATTGAAAATAAATAACTAACAGCTGTAAACTAAATATTCTGGGTTGTAAAATAATAATGAGAAGGTTCTAAGGTAGTAATTTCCCCTATTGATCAAATCCCTTCCGGGTATGTTTCATATAAATTCACCAAATATATCTATCAATCATGAGCACTCTTTTTACTATAAATCTCTCCCGAGTAATTGCGATAATTTACTAGACGCACTCTCCCGAGCTACGCTAGTTGACTTTGTTTATTTCAACTCACTTTAGATCACACCCAAGACTTTGTTATCCGTAATCCTGCCTTTAAACCTGTAGTTATAGATCCTTCTTATACTTTGGGAGTGGTGTTTTTTAATAATTACCTACATATGCACTCTCTCCCGAGTTATGCACACTAAATAGGCACATCTAATTGAGGATCCTCTCAATTAACTACAATAAACACGTAATTGAAAAAATAGAGATTAACCGGCAAACTATACGAACATAATCAAGAAGTTAATCCTTCAATAGGTTCCATCAAAACCTTAGACTAAAGTATTTAGCTACTCATAACAGCTTGAAGAAAAGCTATGAAAATATTTATCATGGAAAATTGCAAGAAAAAGAAGAAATAAAGAAGTATGATGTTTTGGGTGATCTCTCACACTTGTGTTTTGCCCAAAGTACTCTCTAAACAAATTTTCCCTAATGTGGCTGAAATCCTACTTTTTATAAGGGTTTTACACCAATTTTTTTTGACTTGTCAACCCTGCCCCTAACTGTTTCGCGTTCTGCCGCGGTCCCACCGCGGTTACGCCGAGATCGCGGCCAAAAAGGGTCTTTGAATCTTCATCTGTACTCTGACATGGTCCTACTACAGTTACGGTGTGACCGCGGCAGGCCAACTTCAGCCTTCCTTTGACTTTTCACTTGGTGCATTTCTTGGGCATTGTTTGATTGGCCTCCTTTTCTCGGTAGTTGGTCCCAAACTTGCTCCATTGACTTCTTTCATTAGATATGGCCTGCCAATCATAAAAATCACTAATTAGAGCATTTGGCTACCACTTTTTACAACATAGCTATATATAAATATGGTTCTTTAGGGTCTAATTATAGTCTATTTCACCTATTATCAGTGAGTCTATTCGGCGGCTTCTCTATACATGAAGTGTTTCGTTAGAAGGCCGAAATTTCTTATAACATAGCTCTATCATACAATCTAGAGAAGAAGGAAGAACAATCATCCTATAATGCCCTGTAGCCTCATGTTCATAAGTATGGCGTGTAGCATACACCTAAACAAGATTCTACTAGACACGACATGTAGCACCCTAAGTATGAACTGCTCTAGTATTATATTTGTCATGACCCATCCAAGGTCCATGACGGATAACCAATACTAAGTGTCGATCATCACTAAACATGTTGATAATCTATTACGTGAAAACTAAATGATAAACTGAACAAGAATAAGCATAGCTAATAAGAACTGTACAATCTGGAAAGCCGACAAGTCTAACAAAAGCTAACATATAAAAATATACTAACTACCTAGGTGCATATCTACATGCCTCTAAGAGTACTGAATTGAATAAGTACTAGACGGGATAGGTCCCGCCATACCCAAACTAGCTGACTGTACACATAGCAAAAGATAAGTAACTTCGAGAGTAAGCGGAGTGACTCCAATAGCTGGTGGATGGCCCGGTGATATGGCTTAAGCATTGATCTATCTTCACCTAGGTAGCATGAAATGCAACACTCTGGAAGGAATGTGAGCATGATATGTACAAAGTATGTAGGGTGGAAAGCATATGTAAGGCATACTAAGATATGACTGTAAGCTGGAAATCTAAATATACGCCGAAATCTAAAAAAGAGTCTGAACTAGCAACTTGAACCAAAGTTTAAGCTGAAACTGAACTATTATCTGAATTGGTTCATGTCTGGTGTTATGGGCAACATCCCCACAGTAAGGCAACTATACATCAGAACTGGCCTCATTTAGAGTCACTTAGTGAAAATGGTAGCTACATACACATATATAACATACCTCACTGGTGTTATGGGCTATATCCCCCAGCAGGTAAATATATATTCAATAAGCCCATCTGGTTTTATGGGCTATCTCTCCCCAGTATACAATCAATATGTCTCGCTGGCATTATGGGCATTACCCCCCCTCCCCCCCCCCCAGCATAATCAATGTAAGCATGTATGAGGCATAACACATGTGGCAGTATCATAAGGACTCAAGAGATCATAAAGGAAACCATAAATAGAATCACAAACGTAATCTGACACTCATTGTCCATAAGGCTAATTAACTCTTTAGGATATCTCTAGAATCCATTCAGAACCAAGGAACTCAAAATTTGTCCAACTCTTAGAATTTCCAAAAATTTTAGCAGAGTTTCCCGTTAAACTAGATGATCCCCAAAACTAACAGCAAGAACCACAATATGCATGGGATGAATACCCGACAAAGATGATAAACATCAACTAAAGGATATCCAGTTACCGACAATAGTGTCACAATAGACAAACGGAATTATAAATGTAATATCGACTCATAGTGGCTAACTTGTGATATGAAAGTCTAAATATGATTTGGGAATAATCTAAGCATAAATATATGATAATTAAGCTTATATAACCTTAAATGAAGCTAACATAATTAGTGGGTTAGGTATACATAAAACATTTAAGGAACAGAACAAACAGAAGTGCGGATAGCATAGGCCAAATAGGCGATTCACACTTTTTATTTTTATTGTGTTTTGAAGTTCCAACCTAAACTAGATTCTTCCATACTTAACATGTGGAATTGAATAATACACAAGAATACAGTAAATTCTTGAACTTCACTTGAATAACTCTTATAATATCAAGAAGAAAGTCTAGAACATAGCTAAACCAAATCATGCCGAAAATGAAATGAAAACCCTACATACCTCTTGTGTTCTTGCTTCCTAAACTTGTTCCTTTGATCCAAACCCTTTTTTATGGTTGTATAGCTAAAATAAAGGGACAAAAAGACACTATTATCTTTCCCAAAATATGAGTTATAAGAACAAAGGAGGACGGAAAAGTCTTACCTAAATCGTAAGGATCGTGTTGATGTGTTCACTTCATGATTTTGAGTTGCGGATGATGGACTTATTCAAAACCCTGAGGAACTTTTTCGAGAGTTATGCAAGCTCTGATTGTGCGTGAATTTACTGGAAATGAGGAAAACGAAGACCAAGTCTTCTATTTATAATAAGGTTGAAAAGTCAATGACATGTGTGCTTCATTGGCCCCTCTTCCGATGCTCATATCTCTTTATCTGGATGTCGTATGAATAAACGATCAAGAGGGTTGGAAACTAAATTCCATGAACATAAATTAGGTATATAATATGTGCCCAGAATTCCTCAGATAACTCATGAAATTAATTTCTCAAAAATTTTCGTTACAAGAAAAGTTCTTAGTCAATTTTTCTGCAACTTGAATAAGATTTTTCCAAAGCTTTATATTATATATCCAAACGCCATATTGTTATATCCCATACTTTTCTACATTTGATTTGACATAGATAATCGATATAAGTTAAATGGCAAGACTATTTTTAAGGTTATAAGTAGTTATGATATTTATAACAAGTGATAAGTAAAGTCGTAAAGGTGAGAAGGTAAACGAGTTGAAGAAAATGATGCTGGTCGAAAATTGACATTTTGAGATAAAATACGGTCCAATCTATAATATTCCATATTAGTGGACTAGTAATAATATACCACATGGTCATGATAGTAAGGTATATAAAATATATTTGTATTTAAGTGAATCGAGACCTAAAAATTATTATGCGAATAATTGGTTAAATGTTGGTATAAAGTCATGGAATATGGAATTAGTTATAAGTGGATAAGTGTCATTTCTATGAATCCATGTGGAATGATGAGGATAAGGGGGGCTCATGACTAATCAATTTTATAAGAATTGAGGTGGCAGTATATAGGGAATTCAATATTGACTAGGCAAGTCTGGGAGCTAGGTGGCAAGATTAGGGTATTTTGATGGCTTAGTCATCAAATTATTGGGGTGGATAAGTAATTAAAATATTTGGATAGGGTTGATAAGCCTTCCAACATGGCAGCAATTATGGGCCTTGATAAAAAAAAATGGTTACTCTTTGATTTATGAGATTAGGTGGCATTTTAGGGGAATTTGTGGGCTACCATATGGCATGAAGTTTTCCAAGAATGGCACGAATGTGCTCATAAGTCATAGCACTTGGTGTGCCTTGTTTATACGTGACAATGCAAGCCTTTAAGCCTTCATATTGTACTTTTTTTGCAATTTAGATATTGAAAGAAGGTTGAAATCTTTCCTCATATTGTTAGGGAGTCTGCCACTTTAGAAACATACCAAAAACATACATCCATAATACTCCATATGCCCAGTAACATGAAATATGCCGTGATCATAAGAAGTGCTTAGTTCTTGTTCAAAGATTTAAAGAAGCAAAAGTTGTTCTTGGCAAGCTCAAGTAAAAATGTTTGATAAATTCCTCAAGTAAGGTATTTTAAGGTTAATCCTTCCTTATTTTGGCATGATCCAAGTAACGATAAGTAAACATAATGCTATTCCATAAGTGGTTATACTCTTAGCAATTAAGAATGTCTATGTTCTTCATTCCTATAAAAGTGATAGTGAAGCATGTCTAAGTATGTTTCTATTTCCCTATTTTGGCATTCGCTAAAGTTGTTAATGTTCATAATATAGTAATACATGCATATTCATGCATTTACTACCGTGCTACGGCGTGTTTGGCAGTCATGCAAATTTATTTACAACCGTGCTACGACCGGTTGGGTAGTCATGCATATTCATTTACCATTATGCTACGGCCGGTCGGGTACTTACCATCGATTGGGCAGTTATTTATCAATGTTTACCACCAATTGGGTAGTCATGCATTTACAAACGTGCGATGGCCAGTCGGGCAATTACCACTGATCAGTTGGGCGGTCGTGTGTCATATGATATGGATAATACTCTCAAAAGTAAGCAGTGGCATTTCAAAGATTCTAGCTAATCCCTGTATGTCTTTAATTAATGTTGACTTATTGTTATGTTTTAGTTCTTCCTTACATACTCAGTACATTTTTTGTATTGACATCCTTTTATTTGGGTACGCTGCACTCATGGATGAAGGTATGGATAATCAGTTTGACGAGCCCATAGTAAACGAGGTTGGCATTCAGCTAAGGATCGTTAAGTTTCCACCCCATTCAGAGTGCAGTCAAATCTATAAGTCATCGTGTCATAGTTTTGATACAGACTTATAGGTAGGCTGGTACCCTATCTTATTTGATGTCGAATAGTCTTAAAGTCTTAACATACATAGGTTTATTATGTACAATATGCTAGAGGCCTTGATGGCCCGTATGTATTCATGTTTTAAGTACGATAGTTTGTTGATACAGTGTTTGTCCAGTTACAATTTTACATTATGAGTTGTGGCTGTAGACATGTGATTTTTGACACTACCCGAGATTTCATCCATTTTAGCATGTAATATTTAATTTAGGCATAATATCATTATTTCAACTAATTTTGAATCTTTTACTTTATTTTCTTACAAAAAAATAAAAATTACAAAAAATAGTTTCATTAATATTTTATTGTCATTTTTAATCTTGAAAAATACCAAAAATGGTTTTATTTTAACGGTCAGTCTTATTTTAACCGTTATTTTACTTAAGTAGGACTAATTAATAAATGATATCGTATTTTAGTTTCGTTCACGGTAATAGAATAATATTCGGGCTCAGACGGCCCAATTTTAAGCCTAATTTTTAGACCTAGCCCATAATTTCTAGGTCTATACCCCTTAACCTAAAAAAAAACCCTACAAATACCTAGACCTTATAACTAGCACCGCATAACACAAAAAAGACCACTCCCCACCCCTAACATCTTCTTCTTCATTAGACCCCCCTCCCCTGTCATCATCTTATACCCAAACCAGAAGAACCAGTGAAAAAACTTGAAGAGACATAATGCCTAGACCCCGCCGCAGAACACCAAACGGCCCTTCTCTTTCCCCCAGCAAACTAGCGACCCCCTTCATCCAAGAACATCCATCGGCATGTGCCGATAATAATATAGAGGAGCTGCTCGATCTCCTTCTCAACACACAGAGCGGAAAACACAGATCCGGAATAAAATAAACAAAAAGGCTCTAGCTCAGTTCTTCGCTCCAATTCTTTTTTATTTCGAAATCAGAAAATACGCAAAAAAAATTCAAAAATGAGAGAGGAGGGACGAAATGGTGGTTGATTGCTTTTTCAGTTTTGTTTAGGCTCTAAATTATTGATTAATA
>MU748212.1:19206-102621 GCA_026770625.1 Nicotiana glauca | reverse complement strand
TATATATATATATATATATATATATATATATATATATATATATATATATATATATATACACACAAAGAGATTTCAGTTCCTTTTTAGTTTTCATTTTTTGATTCTGCATATCAAAAGGACAAAAGGATTTTAATTCTTCCTTGATTTCTCATTGTGGGCTTCGTTGAAGTCGTTTTAGTACGGAGATTTCTGGTTTTGTTTATCCAGACTAATTCTGCTGGAAATTCCTTGTTGTTATGGAGTCCGATTCAAGTGGCGAGTGTCGCTTGAGGTTCACGGTTCTGGTTTAATTGTTGTTGTCGTGTTCTTGTTCTGTTGCACGTTCAAATTCCAACGTCGGTCTGCCAGAATTCATTTCTGAACAAATTAAACTGAAATTGTTCGCATTCAGGTTCATCCCCATGCTTTTTCTCTTATTGTATTACCATATTGATCAAAACTGAATCTGAGCGCTATTTTCTCTTGATTTCTTGTTGTTTGTTCTGATTTGTTCGATCGAAACTTGCCGTTGAGTAAAATTCGATTAATGACCTGTTTTCTCTTGACTTTCACAAATATTCCGGTGCTTTCCTCTTGCTAAATTTATTTTTTATATTCTTTGTGTGTTTTTGATTCAGTGTGATCATGACAAGTTAAGTCGCTGGCCAGTTTTAGTAAGAGGTGCAATCACCTAGCTTAGTCTACTTTGGACTTGATTTTTCTTTGGAAAAGCTAAGTTAATGATCGTGTTTAGTGATACTGTCTACATGTCTTGTTTGTTCCTTTGCCATGGTTAAAATTGATATTTAACAGAGTTGTATCCATAGACTGATTTTGATTGGTTCTCACACAATTGTGCACATCATGTCTTTCGAATCCTAAATGAAATTCACCTAAGGTCATAATCTTCAGTTCTGCAAATTGAAGTATGATTCAAAATGTTTTCCTCAACATGATTTTTCACTCCTTTTGAAATATAGGATTTTCACTTCACTAGATAAGGGATTTCATTAATTGTGAGAACTGGGTAATTTGTGGTGTTAAGCATTTTCACTCATCCATTTTATAGGTGTATTTCTCTACTATGTTTTTAGATTCACATTTCCCTTCTCCAAGACCTTTCCTCTTCATAAAGTGGCGTTTTGATTTTATCATCGAGGTTGGGACTTGTTCGCGTGATATGATTATGATTCCTAAGAATAAAATCGGAGTATGAGTTCGCGCAACATCGACCAAACTTTCTTAATAAAAATAAAGCATTATTAATTGTGGACACGTTCGCGTGACATGATTTTTGACGTGCCAAACAAATGGGTACAGGTATGCGTGATCCGTTTCAAGATAATTTTTAATTAAAAAGCAGCAAATGCACATAGATTCTAAAATCACAGAACTCGAGAGCGACTAATACCTTCTCCCGAGTTAACAGAATTTCTTACTCGGGTTTTTGTGTTCGTAAACATAAACAGAGTCAATGTAACGACCCAAAGAGTCATCACCAAATTTCTCTCTTTTTCCGTGCTTCCGAGACCTTAAAAACCTCACTTTTAGTTGCCTCGATTTGCGTGCGCAATCCGGGCACGTAGCCAAAAATATTATATGTTAAATTCTTTGAAAATTTTCAAAATGTGGCTTTAAAATGATTTAAGTTGACTTCGATCAACATTTTTGGTAAACGGACCCGGACCCATGATTTGACGGTCCCGTAGGGTCTGTAGAAAGATATGGGACTCGAGCATGTGCCCGAAGTCGAAATCCGAGGTCTAGAACCCGAGGAAAAGAATTTTTCTGTGAAATTATTTTTCTGGAATTATTAAGGAAAATAGAAATGAAAATTGATTAAAAGACTATGGTGTCTGGCTCGTATTTTGGTTCTGACGCCCGGAACAAGTCTTAAATATGTGTTAAGCGCTTTCTGTAAAGTTTGGTCGAAATCGGACGTCATTTGATGTGTTTCGGACCTAAATATCTAAAGTTTCAAGTTTATGAAGTTAGAATGAAAACTGATAATTTTGGGGTTTGATTCAACGATTTGGATGTTATTTTGGCGGTTTGATCGCTCGAGTAAGTTCGTAGGATGTTGTTGAGTTAGTGTGTGTGATTGGTTAGGAGCCCCGAGGGCTCGGGAGTGTTTTCAGAGGTGTTCGGGGTGGTTTTGGACTTAGGGTGATATCAGATTTTATGCATTTTTTACACAGGGATTTTCTTCATCGCATTCGTATTGGTACCCTCGCGTTCGCGTAGCTCCGTGTCTTCCCCCTTCGCATTCGCATCTTGAACCTCATGAACACGTAAGTCAAATTCAGGGCCCCCGTATTTTCCTTCTTCGCGTTCGCAGACTGATTCCCGCATTCACGTAGTTTCAGTTACTCCCTCACTGCGTTCACGATCCACTCCACGCGTTCGCGTAGAGCTTTTCCCTGGGATTGTGTGGCACACCGACCACTTATATAAGCTAAAATGGGATCGTGTGGCACGCCGACCACTTATATATTATGAAATGGGATCTTTTGGCACACCGACCACTTATATATGCTGAAATAGGATTGTGTGGTACGCCGATCACTTATATATTATGAATTGGGATCGTGTGGCACATCGACCACTTATATAGATTATGAGAGCTGATGTAGTTTGTGTTTACTTCTGGTAAGTTGTTTTCCTCGGTATTTCCCCTATGCATGTCCCCTCGCCGTTTTAATTAGTATTTTTCTACTGTTATTTCGTTGTCATATATATATATCTACAAAGGTTGTTTTTGGTAGGTTCGGTCTAGCCTCATCACTACTTCGCCGGGGTTAGGCCAGGCACGTACCAGCACATGGGGTCGGTTCTGCTGATGTTAGACTTTGTGCATCTTTTTGCACAGATCCAGGAGTAGCTTTTGGACCACAATAGTAGGATATTGATCGGGAGCTGACTTTAGTCCAGGTACTTACGAGGTAGCCTAGCTGGCGTTCGCAGGCCGGAGTCCCTTTCTATGTTTTCAGTTTGTTTTCATTGTACCGAGACAGACAATTATGTATTTCTATTCAGACTTGTTTGTAGAGCTCTTTAGTAGTGCGTGAGATAGCGACACCAGTCTTGGGTAGAGAAATATTAAACTTACGCATTTTGGGTTTTTAGTTATTTATATTTTAAAGACTTCTGCTTTTCTTTAAATGAGTCGTTATTATTATATTATTATTGTTGAGGTGAAATAAGGGAATATTTAAAATGTCTGGCTTGCCTAGCTCCTATAGTAGGCGCCATCACGACTCCTGATGGTGGGAAATTCGGGTCATGACAAGTTGGTATCAGAGCTCTAGGTTACATAGGCCTCGCTACTCACGGACAAACTTGGTAGAGTCTGAGAGATCGGTACAGAGACATCTGTATTTATCCCCCAGCGACTACGGAGTTAGGAAGATTTCACTTTGTTCTTTCTTGTCGTGCGATTCTCTTTCTCAAATACTAACTGTCTTTCCATTCTTTTCTTTCGCAGATAGCGAGAACACGTGCTTCCTCTTCTACCGCGCAGCAGCCCAAGCCCCCAGCGATAGTTCCTACGAGGGGCAGAGCTCAGCCCCGGGCAACAGTACTAGAGGTGGAGCCTCATATTGATTATGATGAGGAGATTCCAGCCCCAGCAGCTCCGGTGGGCCCAGCTCAGGTCCCAGGAGGGTTCATGGTCAGCCCAGATCTTTAGGACGCTTTGGTCAGACTGGCAGGCTTTGTGGATAGCATCATTAGAGCGGGTTTGGTTCCAGTAGCACCAGCCACTTTCAGGCAGGAGGAGGAGTTCAGACTCTTGCTACACGTACTCTGGTGCAGGTAGCTCCCCAGGCTCATGTCCCAGTGGTTCAGCCAGCTGTGGCAGCTCAGCCAGGTATTGCAGCCCAGACCGGCGATGGAGCGGCGATGTCTTCGGATGCTTTGTGGAGACTTGATAGGTTCTCCAAGCTTTTCACCACCACATTCAGCGGTGCTTCATCGGGGGATCCAAAGGATTTCTTATACAGCTGCCGCGAGATCCTTCGGACTATGGATATTGTGGAGACCAATGGGGTCGACTTCGCCACCTTTTGACTTACAGGATCCGCCAAGACTTGGTGGAGGCACTATTGTTTATCCAGACCAGTAGGGTTGCCATCATTGACATGGGATCAATTTGCAGAGTTGTTTTCAGAGAAGTTCCTCCAGTTACTTAGCGAGAGGCTCTTCGTAGGCAGTTCGAGTGCCTCCAGTAGGGCTCTATGACAGTCACGCAGTATGAGACTCGGTTCAGTGATCTAGCATGCCATGCTATTGTTATACTCCCCACAGAGCGAGAGAGGGTGCAGAGGTTTATTGATGGATTGATTCAGTCGATCCGTCTCCAGATGGCTATGGAAGCTGGTAGTGAGATTTCTTTTCAGGAGGCAGCCAATGCGGCCAGTAGCGTTGAGATGGCTCTTGCACGGGGAGGTGGTCATGGGTCATACAAGAGGCCCCGTCATGCAGGTAGATTCAGTGGTACCTCGTCTGGAGGTGGGGATTCTTACGATAGAGGCCACCCTCTGAGGCCCTTTCAGTCATCCCTTCAAGTCTCACATGGTACTTCAGGTGGTTGTGGCTCTCAACCGCAGTCTTCTGACCAGCAGCTTTTCAGTTCACCATCAGCACATATCAGCACACCACCACTCCGTTATTCTCAGCAGCCGAGGGCTTGTTACATTTGTGGCGACACGAGACATATTGCCAGGTATTGCCCTCGAGCTTCTGACAACTCTCAGCAGTTGGGTCCTCATCCTATGATTCAGGAATCAGGTGATCCACAAGCTGCCCAGCTAGCTAGAGGAGGGGTAGAAGCCCTAGAGGTGGAGGTGGGGAGCATAGAAGTAGAGCTCGGACCACCAGAGGTAGAGGCCAGCCTGTGGTTGATCAGCCTGGGTGATTCTATCATGGTCGACTGAGTTCATCGTTCCTGTGAGGTAGTGTTTGAGGGTCTTCAGACCCGTGTTGATTTATTTCTTTTAGACATGGTGGATTTCGACGTTATGTTAGGGATGGATTGGTTGTCCTCGTATCATGCTATCTCTTGATTGTCACGCCAAGACCGTGACCTTGGCTTTGCCAGATTTGCCCCGATTAGAATGGAGAGGGACCCCAGGACATGCCACCCGCAGTGTTATTTCATATGTAAAGGCTCGACGTATTATCAAGAAGTGGTGTCTAGCTTATCTAGCGTATGTTCGCGATTCCAGCACAAAGGTTCCTTCTATTGACTCTGTTCCATTTGTTCGGGAGTTCCTCGAGGTTTTCCCTTCTGACCTGCCGGGTATGCCCGACAGGGATATTGATTTTTGTATTGATCTGGCCCCAGGCACGCAGCCCATTTCTATTCCGCCATATCGCACGGCCCCGCCAGAGTTGAAGGAGTTAAAAGACCAGTTGCAAAATTTTCTAGAGAAGGGTTTTATCCGGCCTAGTGTTTCTCCTTGGGGTGCACCAGTGTTGTTTGTGAAGAAAAAGGATGGATCGATGAGGATGTGCATTGATTACCGGCAATTGAACAAAGTGACGATAAAGAACAAGTATCCACTGCCGAGGATTGATGATTTGTTTGACCAACTTCAGGGTGCAAAGGTGTTTTCAAAGATAGACTTGAGATCTGGCTACCATCAGCTGAGGATTAGGGCGTCTGATGTCCCTAAGACAGCATTCCGCACTCGGTATGAGCATTATGAGTTTTTGGTCATGTCATTTGGGCTAACCAATACCCCAGTAGCATTTATGGAGTTGATGAACCGAGTGTCCAGACCTTACTTGGACTTGTTCGTGATAGTCTTTATTGATGATATTCTGGTGTACTCCCGCAGCTAGGAGGAGCACGAACAACACCTCAAATTGGTTCTTCAAACTCTGAAGGATAGTCAGTTGTATGCTAAGTCCTCGAAGTGCGAGTTCTGTTTGAGTTGGGTTGCATTTTTGGGTCATGTTGTATCAGCAGAGGTATTCAGGTGGACCCGAAGAAGATTGAGGCAGTCAAGAACTGGCCTCGACCAGCATCAGCTACTGAGATTCGGAGTTTCTTGGGGTTAGCATGTTATTACCGCCGTTTCATTGAGGGATTTTCATCCATAGCAGCTCCGATGACTAGATTGACCCAGAAGGGTGTCCAGTTTAGATGGTCAGATGAGTGTGAGGAAATCTTTCAGAACCTCAAGACAACTCTGACTACGGCACCGATATTGGTTTTATCCACATGCTTAGGACCTTATACAATTTATTGTGATGCTTCCCGTATTGGGCTTGGTGCGGTATTAATGCAGGATGACAGAGTCATTGCTTAGTCTTCGAGGCAATTGAAGATCCATGAGAAGAATTATTCTGTCTATGATCTAGAGTTGGCAGCCATTGTTCATGCTTTGAAGATTTAGAGGTATTACTTATATGCTGTGACGTGTGAGGTGTACACTGATCACAAGAGTCTGCAATACTTGTTCAAGCAGAAGGAGTTGAACTTGAGGAAACAGAGGTGGTTGGAGCTATTGAAGGATTATAATGTTACTATTTTGTACCACCTGGGGAGAGCCAATGTGGTGGCTGATGTATTGAGTAGATTGTCTGCCAGCATGGGTAGTCTTACGTATGTTCCGGTTAGCCAGAGATCGCTTGCTTTGAATATTAGGGCCTTGGCCAATCGGTTTGTGAGTTTGGACATTTCTTAGCCTAGTAGAGTGTTAGCTTGCACGGTCGATCGTTCTTCATTATTGGAGCGTATCTGTTATCGGTAGTTTGATGATCCCCATTTGTGTGTCCTGAGAGACACGGTGAAGCGTGGAGGTGCCACGAAGGTGACCTTAGATGATGATGGTGTTTTGAGGTTGCAGAGGCGAGTTTGTGTGCCCAATATCGATGGGATTCGAGAGTTGATCTCAGAGGAGGCCCATAGTTCCTGGTATTCTATTCACCTGGGCGCCGCGAAGATGTACCAGGACTTGCGGCAACATTATTGGTGGCGTAAGATGAAGAAAGATATTGTTGCATATATGGCTCGGTGTTTGAACTATCAGCACATCAAGTATGAGCATCAGAGGCCTGGTGGTTTGTTTCAGAGGATTGAGCTTCCCATAGTGGAAGTGGGAGAGGATTACCATGGATTTGGTAACTGGACTTCCGATGACTCGGAATAAGTTTGATGCTATTTGGGTCATTATTGATAAGATGACCAAGTCAGCACATTTTATTCCTGTTGCAACCACTTACTTATCGGAGAGGTTAGCTGAGATCTACATCCGAGAGATTGTTCGCCTTCATGGGGTGCCAACATCGATCATTTTGGACTAGGGTACGCAGTTTACCTCGCATTTTTGGAGAGCAGTTCAGCAAGAGTTGGGCACCCAGGTTCAGTTGAGCATAGCATTCCATCATCAGACGAACTGCCAGTCTGAGAGGACTATTTAGATATTGGAGGATATGCTCCGAGCCTGTGTCATTGATTTTGGAGGCTCGTGGGACCAATATTTTCCTTTAGCAGAGTTCGCCTATGACAACAACTACCAGTCCAGCATTCAGATGGCTCCATATAAGGCGTTGTATGGTAGGCGATGTCGGTCTCCAGTCGGATGGTTTGAGCCGGGAGAGGCTCGGTTATTGGGTACAAATTTAGTTCATGAGGCCTTGGATAAGTTCAAGTTCATTCACGACAGGCTTCGTTCGGCTCAGTCGCGGTAAAAGAGTTATGCGGATCGTAAGGTTCGAGATGTAGCTTTCATGGTTGGTGAGCGGGTCTTGCTCCGAGTGTCGCCTATGAAGGGCGTGATGAGATTTGGGAAGAAGGGCAAGCTTAGCCCTAGGTTCATTGGCCCATTTGAGATTCTCGATCGTGTGGGAGAGGTGGCTTACAGACTTGCCTTGCCGCCCAACTTGTCAGCCGTGCATCCAGTGTTTCATGTGTCCATGCTTCGGAGGTATCACGGCGATCCAGCCAACATTTTAGATTTTAGCACTGTCCAGTTGGACAAGGATATGTCTTACGAGGAGGAGCAGGTAGCTATCCTAGACCGGCATGTTCGACAGTTGAGATCGAAGAGTTTTCCTTCAGTGCGTGTCCAGTAAAGAGGTCAGCCTCCTGAGGCATCGACCTGGGAGTCCGAGTATGATATGCAGAGCCGCTATCCTCATCTATTTCCCGACTCAGGTACTTCTTTCTTTTGTCCGTTCGAGGATGAACAGTTGTTTTAGAGGTGGAGAATGTGACGACCCAAAGGGTCATCACCGGATTTTTCTCTTTTTTCGTGCTTTTGAGGCCTTGAAAAGCTCACTTTTTAGTTGCCTCGATTTGCGTGCGCAGTCCGAACGTGTAGCCGGAAAGGTTATATGTTAAATTCTGTGAAAAATTTTAAAATGTGGCTTTAAAATGATTAAAGTTAACTTTGGTCAACATTTTTGGTAAACGGACCCGGACCCGTAATTTGACGGTCTTGGAGGGTCCGTAGAAAAATATGGGACTCGGGCTTGTGCCTGGAGTCGAAATCCGAGGTCTAGAACCGAAGGAAAAGAATTTTTCTGCAATTATTAACGAAAATGGAAATGAAAATTGATTAAAAGACTATGGTGTCGGGCTCGTATTTTTGTTCCGACGCCCGAAACAAGTCTTAAATATGTGTTAAGCGCTTTCTGTAAAGTTTGGTCGAAATCGGATGTCATCTGACGTGCTTCGGACCTAAATATCTAAAGTTTGAAGTCTATGAAGTTAGAATAAAAAATGATGATTTTTGGGTTTGATTCAATGATTTTGATGTTATTTTAGCAGTTTGATCGCTCGAGTAAGTTCGTAGAATGTTGTTGAGTTAGTGTGTGCGATTGGTTAGGAGCCCCGAGGGCTCGGGAGTGTTTTCGGAGGTGTTCGAGGTGGTTTTGGACTTAGGATAGTATTAGATTTTCTGAAATTTTTACACAGGGATTTTCTTCATCGCGTTCGCATTGGTACCCTCATGTTCGCGTAGCACTGTGTCTTCCCCCTTCGCGTTCGTGTCTTGAACCTCGCGAACACGTAAGTCAAATTCAAAGCCCTAGTATTTTCCTTCTTCGCGTTCGTAGACTGATTCCTGCGTTCGCGTAGTTTCATTTCCTCCCTCACCGCGTTCGCAAGCCACTCTACGCGTTCGCGTAGAGCATTTCCTTGGACCCCCCCCCGGTCTTTCTCTTCGCATTCGCAGCCTCTTCATCACGAACGCGATGGTCCTTTGAATTAACCCTTCGTGAATGCGGCCTCTTTCCCGCGAATCCGAAGGGCATTTTCGTCCAGTGATTTTTAAAGTTCAAAATAGAACCATTAGGGGATTATTCGCATTCTTTCATAAAACTTATATTCTCCAAGTTCTAGGGGCGATTGTTGGAGCTCTTCTTCACCAAAGTCTTTGGGTAAGTAATTTTCCACCTAATTCCTTCACTCTTTTTCATTAATTACTGAAATCCTAGACCTAAATCATGAAATCAAAGTAGAAATTAGGGGTTTTGGATAGAGTTAGAGTTTTTAGAATTTTGGGTGATTCAACCTCAATTTGAGGTTGAATTCTAAAACAAATTGCATATTTGAACTCGTGGGCTTATGAGTGACTAGGTTTTGGTCCGAGCCTCGTGTTTGGACCATGTAGGCCCGGTGTCGAATTTTGGTATTTTTGGAAGAATGATAGGAAATTCATATCTAGGCTATGGGATGTTGCCGTTGAGTCCTTATTGATATTATTGAATTAATTATGCCTAGATATCATTGTTTCGGGGTCGTTGTAGAGGAAAGGCGGAATTTGAGGATTTATTGCTAATGTTTGGACCGAGGTAAGTGTTTGATCTAACTTTGGCTTGAGGGAATAGGATTAGAGTATTATTTGTTAATTGCTAAATGTTGAGTACGGTGTATAGGCATGGTGACGAGTATCTATACACCGGTGTCTAGCATGACCATGGTTCCTTATTTGTACTTATTTGGAATTCGGTAGTGAGTTATCATTGTTAATTGGTGGTTTCTATATGATATGAAGAGAATGAGAAGGAAATATGATTTGTAAACTCCTTGGAGCGTTGACTCGATTTTTTTGACTTGATTATAGAGTAAGAAATGAACGTAAAAGGAAGAAATGTGATTATTCCCTTGCCGGGAAACTATTATATATGCTGAAATGGGATAGTGTGGCACGCCGACCACTTATATATGCTGAAATGGGATTGTGTGGCACGCCGGCCACTTATATATTATGAAATGGGATCATGTGGCACGCCGACCACTTATATAGATTATGAGAGATGATGTAGTTTGTGTTTACTTCTGCTAAGTTATTTTCCTTGGTATTTCCCCTACGTATGTCCCCTCCCGGTTTTAATTGGTACTTTTCTGCTGTTATTTCGTTGCACTTGTATATATAACTGCACAGGTTGTTTTTGGTAGGTCCTGTCAGCCTCGTCACTACTTCGCCGGGGTTAGGCCCGGCACTTACCAGCACATGGGGTCGGTTGTGCTGATGTTACACTCTACGCATCTTTTTGCACAGAACCAGTAGCAACTTTTGGACCACAGCAGTAGGATATTGATCGTGACCTGACTTTAGTCCAGGGACTTAAGAGGTAGCCTAGCTGGCGTTCGCAGGCCGGAGTCCTTTTCTATGTTTTCCATTTTTTTTCATTGTACCGAGACAGACATTAATGTATTTCTATTCAGACTTGTTTGTAGCACTCTTTAGTAGTTCGTGAGATAGCAACACCAGTCTTGGGTAGAGAGATATTAAATTTATGCATTTTTTGTTTTCAGTCATTTATATTTTAAAGACTTTTGCTTTTATTTAAATGACTCGTTATTATTATATTGTTATTGTTGAGGTGAAATCAGGGAATGTTTAAAATGTCTGGCTTGCCTAGCTCCGACAGTAGGTGCCATCACGACTCCCGATGGTGGGAAATTCGGGTCGTGACAGTCAAATCTTTCCTCAATTAGGGATTTTCACCGATGACTTGGGATACCATAAATTATCCTAAGTGGCGATTTTGAATCTAATAAATAATCTCGTTTCGATTGTCACTTAAATTGGAAGAAACTCCCTTATATCCCTTCCAGGGATTTAGTAGAAAGGAGGTGTGACAGCTTTGGCGACTCTGCTGGGGACAAAAACCTAGAACTTCTGGTTCAGTGTTCAAGAATTCGAGCTTTTAATATGATTTTTACTTTGCTTCATTTATAGTTAATATTACTTTATTTTGTGAACCTTTTGTGCTAAATGCTATATGTTTACCACTTTAATGTTGTTCGAATTGTATATAACTATCTTCTTACGCCACCCCTCTGAGTCTTCTAAAAATGGTGCACATGTTCGTGTGGATCGCTTTTTTCTGTAGAAATTATACCAAATAGAATGATGTTGGGCCAGCAACAAGGCCGGGTAGACTTTAGTTCTACCCAGTAAGTTGCCCCCTCTTCGGCCCCAGTTGTCCGCTCGGGTAACTCAAATCTAGAACACAAATCCAGGTTTAAACCTAGAAGAACATAACTTTATGACGGATCCCTAATAACAGACCATCTCAATGCATCATATGTGATACATGTTGCATTTCTTCAAGGGTAAAAGGGTCACTTGGTGAACCAATAATAGTTGAGGGCAAATGAAAATAAAATGAAAAAAAAAGAGTAAAGTGTGAAAATAAAGCAAAAAGGGCCCTGTTATGTTTCCGTAACATTTTTGTTATAAATAAAATTTGAAAAATTTTAAATTTTTTTTTTTTGCACTTTTTCATCATTTTTCGTAAATCAAAAAATCAAAAAAGAAGAGGAAAAGAAAATCCAAAAAGAGTTTCATCATTTTTCAAAAAAAAAAGGACAAAAAAACCATTTTTTCTCTAAGTTAGTTATTTTTTTTTCTTCTAGCCTATATACAATCTGCCGAAACTACGCATACCTAATTCTTGTCTTTCGGGGCGTGATACGTAAGCAACCCACATAGGGTCCGGTCTCCTCTGTGAATCTTAGGTTCTTATCTTCGCGGGGTCTTAGCCAAATCTTGCATTTCTAGCCACTTTTAGCCACATAGTTAATTTTAGAAAAATAGTCACAATCATGTCTTGAATGTGTCAACGGGAAGGGTTATTATCTCATAGCGTTCTGGGTCTTTAACTTTATTTGATCTTAATTTTCTCATACAGTTGTGGGTCTACTTATCGAAGTTTGAGCATGACAGACGCCCTAGGGCCATCCAGTCAGGGTCGATCATTCAGTAGTTTGCTTAAGGAGATTTTTTTTAGTTATTATGTTTTGAGTCTGTTGTTCTTTTTATGTAATCTTTTACTTTCTAGTTTTGTACAGTAATGTCGATTCTTTTTTTATTGTAGTTCCATTTTTGTATTGAAAAAATGATGTGTAATAAATCAAAAATCCAAAAAAGAATTTGCGTTTTTATATTTCTGTTAGATGTTTTCTTTAGAATACTAACTCTAGAAGTTCAAAAAATCATTAATGGTTTTCCTTAGGAAATTAATATCTAGAACTCAAAAAAAAAAATTATATTTCCTTTAGGATACTAGGACTAAAAAAAACTCAAAAATGGGATTTTTCTCTTTTGATATCTCTTTACAAGTTTTCTGTAGGATATTAATTCCAAAAATCGAAAAGGATTTTCTTTAGAGGTTCCTCTTTGGGAAATTAATGAAAAATGAAAAAAAAATTCTTTTATTTTACTAGAACTTTAGGACATTGTACATAGAAGAAAAAAAAAATAACATATTTTATCTTTGGTTTATCTTCAGAGTTTCTCCCTTAAGTAATCAAAACATAAATCCAAAAGCATTTTTTATCTTTTTTATTTCTTTGGTCGAATTCTTTAGTTCAGGATATTACACGGAAATTCAAAATATTTTTCTTTGGTTCAATCTTTAGATTTCCTTCCTAAAAATAAAAAAGAATAAAAAATATTTTTCTCTTCTAGGGTCTTTGCCTTAATAATTTCCCATATAGTATTTGCTTCAAAAAGAAAAAAAAGGGAGAAATAATTTATGCTCGATAAGCTTGAGTTTAGAATAGGTTATAGAACATTAAGTCTACAAAATTAAAAAAAGGATTTGCTTCTTTTATTTCTCTTTTCTCATCAGAGTATTCATTAAGGTAAAAAGAAAAAAAAGAAAGGAAAAGAAAAAGAAAATGAGAACGTTAGTTCTTCCAGAACTACGCAAAGATCTGATTCATGCGGCGTCATGATACGTACGCAACCTGCACAGGGTTCAATCGAATTATTTTTTATTATTTACTAAAACAAAAAGAAAAAGAAATAAAAAAAGAATGAAGTTGTGGGATGTGAGAAATGAGAAGGAATAAAAGAGTGATTCAAAAAAAAGTGAAGAAGGAAACAGAGCAAAAAGAGTGAAATTGGGATGATGCCATATGACCTTCATATCCTCGAAGTCATTTTAGAATCAATAATTGTGACTAGGCGCATTGCACATAATGTGAGATTATATTATTCCTTAACGCTAATGTGCTGACTTCATTTTATTATCTTCATAGCAGAAGGGTGGTTGGTCTATGGTTCTTGAAGTGTTAACTCCTCTCTACAACATAAAGTCAAAAGGCAATAGCGGACAACAACAAAATTGGGTTGGTTGATACCGGTGCCCGAAAGCAGTTGGTTGAACATGCCACTGGTTTGGCTGATGAGGTAAGAATGTTAAGATAACATATAACGGACATGTATCAGGCCTGGACGACTAGGAAGACACCACCCCCACCACCTCCTAGTTTCTTAGATGCTACCCTTACCCAAACACCGGTCATAGTGCTAGATGATACCCCATACTCTCTATATCCACCCGCTTATCACAGCTTTCTCAACCACCCTAGTAGCTCAATCACTCATCCTCCATTTACCTTTCGCAAAAATTGCCCTCCTGTCTTATGCACTATCCCCAACAATGAACACCCACTCAAAGCTCATGATGCTCAATATTACCCCGCAGAGGTCGCCCACAAGGTTCCCAACTCATACAAGCAGAGCTCGCGGGATGAGCCTCATGTTGAAAACGAAAAGTTCTCAGGAAAAGAAAGGCGAGATAAGATATCCAGGAAGTTGAATGGTGTAGAACAGTCCTTAAAGAAAAACCAAGGGATGAGAGACCAGGGTGACATGTCTTACAAAGAATTGTCTATGTTCCCTAACGTTTGCCTGCCCGCAGGGTTTAAAGTGCCAAAATTTAACTTGTATGATGGGTGTGGAGATCTGGTAGCTCACCAAAGGGTTTATTGCAATGAAATGACAAGTGTTGGCGAGAAAGATGACTTGTTCATGGCGTATTTTAGTAAAAGCTTGAGTGGGGTAGCTTTATAATGGCATAATCGTCAGGATGTCGGTAAGTGGCATAAATTGGGCGACATGGCTAAAACTTTTGTATGACACTTTCAATAAAAATTAGACATTACCACAGACCGCTCCTCCTTATATAAGATGGAAAAGAAACCGGAGGAAAGATTTATGGAGTTTGGGCTTAGATGGATGGAGCAAGCTGCTCGAGTCACTCCCCCGATTGGTGAAATAGAAATGGTTGAGCTTTTCCTACAAGCCCAGGGGTCCACCTACTTCAATCATTTGATCTCGACCTTGGGTAAACCTTTCAATAATGTGGTAAAAATGGGGGAGATGGTAGAAGAAGGAATGAAGTCGGGCAAAATCATGAGTTATTTGGCATTGAAAGATACTACAGAAGACATTTAGGACACCTCAGCAACTTTGAGTTGAAGAAAGAGAAATAGAAAAGATGATCCGGTGGGCATTCCTCCTCAACGCTCCCAGCCTCAATATTGACCCCATGGATATCCCCGTGTACCAGATAATTCTCCCCACTACTACTTCTCTCCACAGAATCCCCAAAGTCGTACATCACTTTCCCAGTACCCTATCCACAATGCACCACCATATGCTCCACACCCACGAGGCCTGCGATGGCCCGCATCAGCTCTACAAATGTCTTACCCGCCCCCTTAGGCATATCAACCACCTGCCTGCAAAATGTTCCAGCCGACGCTAGAGTAAAAAATGAAAAAACAACAGAAAAAAGAAAAGACTTTCACTCCTATTGGAGAATCATATGCCAGTCTGTTCCAAAGTCTGAGGCAATAGGACATGTTGAAGCCAATTTAGATAAAAATTCCAAACCCTCTTCCAAAGAAGTTTGATTTTTCTCAAAGGTGCGCATATTGCTCTGATGCCCCGTGTCAAAGCACAGAAAAGTGTTGGCATCTGAAAAAAGTATTTCAGAAGCTTATTGATGCAGGTGACATTATCGTGCAAAATCCTGATGCAGTAGATGCTAGCCAAAGTCCATCACCCGTTCATAATGAGACGCATTTGGTAGGTATGATTTTTTTGAAAAGGAATATGACAATTCTTTGGAGATCCTCAGAGGTCCACATAATGTAAAGCTTTTAGCGCTATCAGAGGTTGATCTTAAGAACAAGCCGGCAAAAAGAACCCAAAATCAATTTGTTAAGAACAATGCGATGAAGACTTGTGAAGGCCCTGGTATTGCTGATGCAGAACTCAGTGACTAATATGCTCCTTTCATGGCTAGCCGGGAAGGAGTCTTGGTAGTTTATTATGTCGTCATTCCTGTTGTCTGGGTTATCTCAGGATTGTAATCTTGATATTGTCTTGTGATTCAAACCCTTCTATCCTTTTTTTTGCCTGGTTTGTTTTGCTGTAATAACTCTTTCAGTGTTATCTAGGTTTGTTCCAGGGTTGTAACCCCAGTTTATGTTACTCACACTCTTTCACCGTCTGTCTAATGCAATTTTCTATTTTGTGTTATTTCTGGTCATTTTTGTTTAGTTCTCTTCTCCTTTTGTTATTCTTTTCATGTTGGCTCTAGTGACATGACATGCACGCATAATTCTAGGCCCGGTCTTAAAAGTTAGTTTAATCATGAAGTAATGAAACAATTTTGAAGATGACAGGGACACTTGAGGGAAATAAGTACAGATTTGGACATTTTGAGATCATTCGAAGCCCGAACAATGTGAAACTGGGGCAGATAGTTTGGAAAGTTAATGGGATGACAAGAAGTTATTACAAGAGAGTGCGTCCCAATAATTTGAAGCAAGAAACTTTGCGTTCAAGTGCATCTCAAGTTACAATATAAAGTCAAGAAAGTTTTCTCCAAATTGATGGAAGATATCCATTGTGGAGAGTGAATTGCCCAGCGAGGGTTCTATACTTGATAAGGCGCTAAAGAAAAGTGGAAGGCATATTAGTAATATCAATACCGAAGCCGCAAAAGAAATATTGTGCATGATCTTCTAATTTTCATTTCAAGTTGCATGTGTTGCACTTGGTATTCTTAGAGATTGGGAGGCCCTCCTTTTGCTATCTAAACACCTTATCCTTTGTTACTCTTTTGAGCCTTATTTATTTTCTCTCATACCCCTCTTTTGGAATCAGTAGCAAAGTTCAGAAATACAGATACAAAAGATAAATAAAGAAAAGAAAAGAGTAAAAAGAGAAGACAAGAAGAGAAAAGAAATCTAAAAAAAGCAAATAAAGCAAAAAATAAAAAAGAAAAAAAAGAAAGAAAGAAAAAGAAAAAAAGAAAAGAAAGAAAAGAGTGAGAAAAGGAAAAAAGGAAAAGAGAGAAAAGTACAAAAACAAAGCAATTCCTATGTCATGAACTACGCTCGACCTGATTCCTTTTAAGGATACGTAGGCAGCCTCACGGTTCGGTCCCATCAAAATAAAAATTCAAAAGTCCCTAGGCAAAGAAACTAGGGCAGAAGTTGCGGTTTTGCAAAAGATCTGATTCCAAAAGTTATAATTCTAAACCCATTCAAGTTGTTTTGAGCCTTTATGATATCCTTTCTTTCTAACCCTGTCCAAAAGCCACATTACTGTCCAAAAATGACATCCCAAATAATCTTAGAGAGTGCCGAGTTAGACATGCCAGGAGCATACGATGTTTTTACTATGGTCAAAGCCTTGTCATCTACAAAGTCATAAGAAATAAAAAAAATGAGAGAGTCTTATTGGTGAAAACCTTCACAGGCACCGTAAGGTGACAGTAAGATAAGAGATAGAACAAAATGAGAGAGGCTTGATGGTGAAAACCCTTCGGGCACCACAAGTCGAATAAGGATCATGAATCAGATTGGATAATCGGAGCATTGAAGCCCAGTTTCACAGTTTTGAGGTAGAACAAGAGTTGAACATCAGACGTGCTTGACTGATTAGGCCACTGGTGCATGTCATGATCATTAGAGTTGGTATCCACATCTGATAAGTTTCTACTTTGTATTTTTCTTGTTAGGAATCATATATTTCCATAGTCTTTTACTCTGTTCCTTTTGTCTTGTTTACTTCCTCTTCCTGAGTCTTGTTTGGTCAGAACAAGTGAGAAATGACTTTAGATTTTCCACCAGCTTTCCAATTGCACAAGACGGGATCTGGGTAGCACATCAAAGTGGCATAAGTTAGGAAAACATAGCGTGCGCACTGAGTTGGTAACAATTAACATTCTTTAGGATTCATGTGAAATACAAATGTTCGGTATATGCCAATTCATGAAAAATGCAACAGATAGAGATATTGGGTGAACGGATCAAAGGTATTGTCTGTGATGAGGTTGACAGAGAAAGTGGTTAACCAATGACAAGCAAGGTCTTCAGAGTGGATTAAAGTTATCCTAACAAGTGAAGGAGCAATAGACCTCAATGCCACCAGTGGTTTAAGTCAGGAAAGAACAACATATGCACTGAGTGGGTGGCACTTGAAATGCTTTAGGATTCATGTAAATCTCAAAGGTTCAGTATATGTCAATGCATGAGCATAATGCAATAGATGAATGGTATAAGGTTTGAACTGATCAAAGGTATTGTCCATGATAAAGGTGACATAAAAAGTGGTCAGTCAACAAACAGGCAAGGTCTTTCGAGTTGAAATCGAAGTTATCATAAGAAGTGAAGGAGAAATCGCCCTCAAAGTCAAGACTGCAAACCAACCACCATGTTTACACTCACAAGTTTTCTTAGATTGAAATGGGGGCAGGAAATTTTTTTTGTTTCGGAGAAACCCTCCGTGAGGAGAGCTGGTGCCAGACAGGCTCGACAATAAGTTTCAGGACCCTCCTGGATAATGGAATTAATTTAAAGTTCTCAAGACCCTCCTGGATAATGGGATCTAGTTTTAAGTTTTTAAGACCTTCATAGATAATAAGATTTAGCATAACTTTTACCTTTAGGAAATAGAATTTAGCCTTGAAGTTGTCACTTTTCAGATGAGATTTAATTTTAAATTTTTAAGACCCTCCTAGATAATGGGATTTAGATTTTAAATTCTTAGAGATTTTTGGGTACTATGATTTAATTAACACTCACAGATGTTCCCAATATCACACTGGGGCAGAAACTTTCTTTTGTTTTGTCTATTTTGTTACAATCATGTTCAACGACAGCAGTTTCAGATGAGTCAGTTCAATTGTTGGAAATCAGGATCCCACCTAGAGAACAAAGGAAAAACAGTTCAAGTATTGGAAATCAGGAGCCCACCTGAAGAACAAAGGGAAGCAGTTCAAGTTTCGAGGAAAAGCAGTGCAAGTGATGGAAATTAGATACCCACCTGGAGAACAAAGGGAAAGCAGTAATGTTTAAAGGAGTTCAACAATCAGGAGCCCACCTAAAGAACAAAGGGAAAGCAACAATGTCCAAAGAAAGACAACAATCAGGAGCCCACCTGGAGAACAAAGAGAAGCAGTTCAAGTTTCGAGGAAAAGGAAGACGGTAATCAGGAACCTACCTGGAGAACATAGGGAAGCAGTTCGAGTTTCGAGGAAAAGGAAGACAACAATCAGGAGCCCACCTGGAGAACAAAGGGAAGCAGTTCAAGTTTTGAGGAAAAGGAGTTCAACAATCAGGAGCCCACTTGAAGAACAAAGGGAAGAAGTCCAAGTTTCGAGTAAAAGTAGTGCATGTGTTGGAAATCAGACTCCCACCTTGAGAACAAAGGGAAAGCAGCAATGTTCAGAGGAGTTGAGCAATCAAGAGCCCACCTAGATAACAAAGGGAAGCAACTCAAGTTTTGAAGAAAAACAGTGCAAGTGTTGGAAATCAGGCGCCCACCTGGAAAACAAGGGGAAAGCAATAATGTTCAAAGGAAGACAACAATCGGGCACCCACCTGGAGAACAAAGGGAAGGCATCTCATATTACAATTCAAGTCAGCAACAAAAGAAGCTCGCAGCAAGAATGCGAGTCAATAGTCCGAGGTGATCAACAGAAGTTAGTCACAATCCAGAATAATAAAGAAAGGCAAGAAGTGAATCCAAATTCAGAAGTTGATGAATGATTAGAGCTGCTCAAGACATGGCTAAAGTCACAAGCATGATATGTCCGGTTTTGATCCAAAAAGCTTAAGAAGAACGAACTAACACCTGCAGCTAACAAGCGCCAAGGTTCAAATCCAAAGTCTGCATGAAGAACCATTCAAGACTCAAGATCAAGCTTCAGAAGACTTATAGATAGGAATCTTGTAACTCATAGTTGATAGGCTTAGTTAGTTTTTTTGATTTTTTGATTTTTGATGTAATAACAGGATCACGGATCGGAACCTCGGTAGAATGGCACCTTGACCAGCTCTCCAGCTCGGTATACTCCATCATCTCACCTACTTCGAAACTACACGTGGCATGATTCCCTTATAGCCAAGGATATGTAGGAACTCAATCACCTTCTCCTTCCTTTTAACTTTTTCTCTATTTAAATAAGGGTCGGGTCAAAAAACCTGTCTAGTCATTCTTTGTTTGAATACTCTTTACGTTTTCAGTCAAAAGGGGGCAACTGTAGACATGTGGTTTTTCACCTTCCCCAAAATTTCACCCATTTTAGCATGTAAATATTTAATTTAGGCCTAATATTTCTATTTCAACTAATTTTGACTCTCTTACTTTATTTTATTGCAAGAAAATGAAAATTACAAAAAAAATAATTTTATTAATATTTTGTAGTCACTTTTAATCATGAAAAATACGAAAAACAGTTTTGTTTTAACGGTCAGTTTTAACAGTTATTTTACTTAAGCAGGACTAATTAATAAATGAGATCGTATTTTAGTCTCGTTCGCAGGGATAGAATAAAATTTGGGCTCAAACGACCATTTTTAGGCCTAATTTTTGGATCTAGCCCATAATTCCTAGGCCCATACCCCTTAACCTAAAAAAAAACCTACAAATACCTGGACCCTAGAACTATCAGATAGGCAGTGCCGCATAACACAAAAAAGACCACTCCCCACCCCTAACATCTTCTTCTTCATGAGATCGCCCCTCTCCTGTTATCATCTTCTACCCAAACCAAAAGAAGAAGCGAAAAAAACTTGAAGAGACCTAACGCCTAGACCCCGCCACAGAACACCAAAAATACAACTATAAAATGGATGATTAAAAATGATTAACACCACAAATGACCCAATACTCACGATTAATGAAATCCCTTATCCAGTGGAGTGAAAATCCTATATTTTAAAGGGAGTAAAATATCATGTTGAGGAAAGCATTTTGAATCATACTTCAATTTGCAGAGCTGAAGACTATGACCTTAGGTGAATTTCATTTAGGACTCGAAATACATTGTGCACAATTGTGTGAGAACTAATCAAAATCAATGCATGGATACAACTCTGTTAATTTCAATTTCAACCATAGCAAAGGAACAAACAAGACATGTATACATTATCACTAAACACGATCATTAACTTAGCATTTCCAGAGAAAAATCAAGTCCAAAGTATACTAAGCTAGGTGATTGCACCTCTTACTAAAACTGGTTGGCGACTTAACTTGTCATGATCACACTGAATCAACAACACACAATCATACATACCCTCCATTTGGTCACTGTTCTTGTAGGAATCAATTTATTCTTTTCACTGGTGACCACCTTCATGCCCCCTTATTTGGGAAACATTAAATCAGAGAAGTCCATGAACTATCGGAGATGGGGTAGACAACCCCGTCATCCAACCACTTGATAATCTCCTGCTTGACAACTTTCTTGCAAAGCCTCTTTGAATATTATTTGATGTTCAATAGATGGTTTAACACCATACTACAATTTGTTCTTATGAATTCAAAAGGCAGGCTTATACCCTGAATATCTGCCAAGGTCCATCTGATAGCCTTCTTCCTCTTTTGTAACACTACCAATGTGGAATCTACCGACACGTTAGTCAAACAAGAGGGAAGAATAACCGGTAAACTATAACAAGGGCCAAGAAATTCATATCGAATATGTGGAGGCAATTACTTCAACTACAAGGTATGTGGCTCTTCAATAGAAGGCTTTGTAAGAGTAGTCTTCCTATTTTCAAGATCGTTGGACAATTTCCAGGGTGCATAGTCGTACGAACCAATTCCTTGAAAATAGTTCACACATTCCATGAAACCATCTATCTCGTCATCATTAAAGTTGAGCAAGAAGACCTCTAACATATCATCATCATTAATAATAGAACTTTTATCAACAACAATGACATAAGTCACCAAATCCACAAAAGAACACATCTCATTGCTATCTGGCTGCTGCATGGACTTACAAATATGGAATACCACTTTTTCATTACCAACCCGGAAAGTGAGTTCTTCGGCTTCAACATCACAAAGATCCTTACATGTAGAATGGAAAGTGTCTCCCATGAATAATTGGAGCTTCATCGTCAACCTCACAATTTATAACGACAAAGTCCGCTGAAAGAATGAATTTATCAACCCGAACCAAAACATCTTCAATCACACCCAACTGCCTTTTCATGGTATGATTGACCATTTGCAATCTCATAGAAGTGGATGTTTCTTGGCCAATCCTGAATGTCTTGAAAATCGAATAAGCAATCAAATTTATACTTGCCCCAAGATGACAAAGAGATTTAGCAAACTCAACATTTCCAATCGTACAAGGAATCGTGAAAGCATCGGAATCCTCCAGCTTGGGAGCCATTGAATGAACAATTGCACTCAGTGGATGAGTGTCTTTGATAATCTCAAAATTCATTGACCGTTTTCCGGTCACAAAACCTCTCATAAACTTTGCATAACATGGCATTTGTTCCAAATCTTCAACCAACGGCACATTAATTGAAAGACTCCTCATCATTTGAATGAACTTCTTGGATTTATTCTCATCATTTCGCTTGGCAAGTCTTTGAGGGTATGGAAGTGGAGCTTAGGCAATGGTGGCTTTTCATTTTGCACTTCCTGTTCTGTTATGTCAATGATGTGTTCCCTAGATAGGTTCACCTCCTCTTGAGTCTCTTCCACACTATCAAAAATATCAATCCGAACATCCTCATTTAGTTGAACAATAATGTTCCGGGGATCTCTTCTTCTTTCACTACTTGATAATCATCAACAAGTCGCCTTCCACTTGATGTGGGTGCTTTCCTGCCTCTTCCACTTCTTGTGATGATCATCATAGCATGCCTCGTATTGTTACAACCCTTTGGGTTTACCACTATATCACTTGGTAGTGCTGCCTTATGACGAGATTTTAGAGCTTGAGAGATTTGCCCCATTTGAACATCCAGGTTACAGATTGATGTGTTGTGAAGCAAGTTCACATCCAAATCGGCATTATGTTTTGTCATTTGCTTGGATATATTCTCAATACATCCCATCTCATTATTTGAAGAACTTGAACCATGGGGAGGATAAGGAGGTTGGTTGCTCAGTTGTTTATACATTGGGGGCCTTTGTAAACCCGATCTCCCCGTTGCCTTTATTTTTACTCTAACCACCTTGATTGTTACCTCCCCAATTTCCTTGGTTGTTTCCACTCCAATCTACTTGAAATTTTTTTTATGGCAACTCCCTTGATTGTTAGAATTCCAATTTCCATGATTATTTTGTGGTCATCATTGCTGTTGCTTTGGGCGTGGTGTCACGCCTCCTTTTTTCCTCCTCGTGGATAACGTTCGGGTTTCGACATTCATGGGGGACCAAATATTTTTCATTTTGGGAATTGGGAATTTGAAGAGTTGCCACCTAACGGATTATGGTACATCAGGGCACTAGAGTAATTAACTTATGTAACTAGTTTGTATTACTAGAGATTAGGGTAAGAGCTCGAAATAACCTTGAGGGGAAGGTGTTAGGCACCCCTTGTGTTCCACAACGGTGGGTCCTGCCCAAACTTATATGAATCATTCATTTTGAACAAGTAAATAGTTCACCACGTATTTGCAAATAAGGGCATATTTTCATATTCTAAATACAGGTACGATTTAGGTAATGGGAGCAAGAGAGAAACTTGAACAATTTGCACATGTGTATGTAAAGAGAAGAAAGTTTATATAATTTAAATGCATATGGAATTTGGCAAAGGTGGTCCTAGGTTGGTTAGCCTACAAGATCACACCCACATAATGCCTGGTAATCACTCATCAATGAGGGGCTACACATGGCATTAGCGCGTAGTCATCATATCCTTACTACCCAATTCCCTCCCCTTGATCATATCCTAAAGCATCCTAGCAACCTTGAAAGATATCTTAGGCGTGCATTACACATCCCTTCTTTGTGGTCCTGGAGGTATTTAAGACCTCTAATCTAGGCAGTTCTATACCATCCTAAGGTACTTAAAGGAGAAAAATCTAGGTGTCAACCCAAATAATTAGTAGTGCATTGAAGAAAGAACAATTAAAGTCTCATATTTACCTCCACAAACAGAGCAAATAAGTGCATGTCTTAAACATAGTTTCAGGTATTTAAAAGATACCCTAGAACAGGATATCTAGGTGAGTAGAGAATATGCAGTATTGAGTTCGGACCAAAGTGTGAAAGGCCTATTCAGTTTGCCTACTGATTTTAGACCTGTTGAACACGAGCAGTCACTGATAACAAAGCGTAATTTTATAGGTTATAGAATTTTTAATCACCTACAGGCTTTCCTAGGCGTGTAATAGTGATTTCCTATGAGCATGGTATCTAATCATTGATCAGGAATGTAGTAAAACAGTTAGCAAATTTAAACGAGCAATTTGAATCCTACAGGCATGCTTTCTAGTGATATTGATTGAGTAGGTTCATTAATTAAGCTGATTCAAAATCTACAGGTGTGAGCTAAAAAGATTTTAAGTCTAGCTAAACTGGTTTAGATCTTATAGACATGATTTCTAATTAAACACAAGGTGAAGGAAGAAATATTTATTTGATCAAAGCGAAATCTATGGGCATGATATCTAAGTGAACATCGCATCAAATTTATAGGCATGTTATTAGGATGTAGGATTGATTTTTGGATCCTATTGGAATGATGTCTGAGTGAACAAACATTTGAACAAACACTATAACAGCTTATAGGCATGATATATAGACAACATATTGTAACACCCTACAGGCACGGTTTCTAAGAATGCAAGCATTCTTTTAAAATCCTATAGGCAGGATATCTACCCATTCCCGAACAAAATGTGTATATTAATCCCTCCCATTTTACTAATTTTCCCAATATCTGTTTACGAAGATTTTTACAGATCAAGGACTAAATAAATTACATAAAATACAATAGACATTAAACTATAGGGAGCCTAAAGCAGGCCTAAAGTAGTTTCCAAGCCTTCAGTAGCCTCAATTTCTCAAAGTTCCATAGCCAATTTCATGTCTAGGTGTGTCAAAGTTCCCTAAGGATCTCAAGGATCCCGCGCAGTGCTCCAACCCAGACCTTTCCAAATGAATCGATTTATGTGCAGTGTGGAAGGGCTAGCCCTGGTATGCTAGAGTTCAGAGAGATCTTAGGGGTCTCAAGGTAGTACACATACCTTAGGGGCAGGACTTAGTAATCTAAGAGTAATTTGAGAGTGCATAATGATTTAAAAGAGTTTGGTAAACAGTAGCAAATGGGCCTTAGGGGGGTAAAAGATTTTTGAAATCAACACTAGTTAAGGTGGAAAACAATTTGACAAAACATGAAGAAAAGTTTGAGGTCAGAGATCAAGTCACGGAACACGCAGTTTCAGAAACATTTTGGGCAAACAGACTTCACATAAGGAGAAAGGGTGTAAGGGACACATATTGATGCACCTTAGTGATAGCAAACAAATACACATATTCTTCAAAAAGTTGTGGAATTGACAAGTTAGTTACAAAGACATGTTGAGAAAGCATAGGTCTTTAACCATGACCAACCAACAAACAATGCAGCTTGAACATACTGGTGAAAAAATATGATTCATGCAATAATCTGAAGCAGGATTGGGCATGCTAAACAATATGCTAGTTATAGCTTTTAGCAGGACAAACTTAAACATACTGAATGATACAGTAATTATGTCGTGTAATCTAAGCATGCTAGTTACATATTGAGCATATGACAGTATAATAGTAAATAGAACTGGAAATCACAACTAATGAACTGTAGCAACAAAAAACCATATAGTTTTGGAATGTGAAATGAATCAGGACATACAGTTAAGGAGAGAATACAAAGTATAGAGTAGAGATGATGAAAATAGCCAGCCTTGGCTTACAACAGTGAGAATTGCTAGTAACAGAAGAGAATAGAGAGAGCTTTTGAGCTTTTGAGAGTGTGGAGGAACTAGTTTTCGTGCGTAGAGGTTAAAATAAAGAGAGTTTATATAGTGGGTCAAGAGTCAAGCAAATAAATTAAAGCAATCAACAATCAGTAATTAAGGAATTTCATAATTAAAACATGAATACTCAACATAGTTTTCTCCTTAATTAAGGAAAATGAACCAACGGTAATGACAAACATTAATTAAGGCAACAAGTTAAATCAAGCTGAGTCGGAAAAAAGTAAGAATCAGACATCTTATTTAAGGAAATGAGTTTAAATTAAAACAAAAAACTTCAGAATAGAGGGTTAAAGGTTTAATTAAGGAAAGAATCATGCAAAGAGTCAACCAGTATCGCAGACAATCTCAAATAAGGCAGGAAAGGAATAGTCAGGAAACAGATTAATAAATCAAGAATTCAAATCAACAATAATTAAAGGATAAAAATACATGTTAACATGAATAGGAAAAAAAGAATATAGAAACATAGAATATGTAGAAAAGCTGAACTAAGAACCTTAGTAGAGGCATATTAGGATGAAAGTCACAACACATCTAATTAGGCCAAAGAAGAATAACAGGAATTAAAGCATAAGAAAAGGTCGTTACAGAAGTAACTCAGAAACCAAGAAAAATATTAAAAATTAGGGGTTTTAGCATAAGTGAATTAGTGTTAGTGTAAACCTTACAAAATCGATTAAAAGACATAAGAAATAGAAGGTTAAACACTCAAAATTATCAAATGTTTTGGAAAGAGAAATTTTCGAAAACCCTAGTTTAGAAAAAATGAAAAACCATTCAAAAATCAGAAGGTTCTTTGCAAACATCAGAAGGTTCTTCTAAAACTCAAACAAAATAGGTTCCATCTATCTTAGATCCTGCACAGATCTGAGAAGTTCAAACGACCAAAATTAGAGTTTCGAGAGGAACAATCATAAAGATGAAGAAGTAGGCTTAGAAATCCATTGATCATAGGCGACATAGGAATATCTTACTTAAAATAGAATCGAAATAGCCTAAAATAGGCAGGGAAAGACCCAAGGTGTAAGCAGACTAACCTTGGTCCCTTGAGGACCCTAGAGATGGTGATACCAGAACCTGATAGGCCAGTAGAGCCTGGGGGTGGTGAGAACCCACAATGAATGGACATAGATAAGTGACGGCAAGATCCGATTAGTGTTTGGACTTGAGAGCATTTGAAAAAAGATGGGATTAGGTGACGGCTGGAGAGGGTTTTAGAATGACAATGGTTTGGGGGTATAGGTTAGTTTATTTTAGGAAGGGGGAATCTGGTCCGTTGATCACAATGATCAACAACCAGGATTTAACTAGAGCTGGGCTGGGTAGATGTTGGGTTTGGGATGGGTATATTTTTATTTAAAATTGGGCTGAGTATTGGGTCAAATTTAGGATTAGAATTGAATAGAAAATAGGGCTAGATTTAAATAATTTATAAAAAAAATAAATGAGTACCAAAATGTCTTTATGCACTAAAATGATTTAAAATAGTTATTTAACATTTTAAAAATATAAAAGATCATTTTATGCATAAATAATATAATTATACATTAGTATGAGCTATTATTGCAAAGATGTGCAATTTAGCTTGAAAAAATTTAAATGTAATTACAAAAAATGTACAAAAATATTTAAATACTATGTTGGCATAAATAATAAATTTCGATTGCTAAATCATTACAAAATTAGTATGAACGATAATTATTGAGTATTTATATAATAAAAGGTGGAGAAATAAATTAATTTGGAGTCTTTAGAACTATAAAAAAATTATAAAAATGCTTATGCATGCTTATAACTGCATGTGTACTATTTGGAAAGTGTGTATATATATGATGAAAGAGTTTTCAAGTGAAAGAAATGATGGCCAATTTTGACTGAATGTGATGTTTTGAAAGATAGAGGCCAGACTCCGATCTTGAGTTGCCTACATATCCTTGGTTTTACAGGAATCATGCCATGTATAGTTCTGGATCTATCGGCGAAATATACCAATGAGGTCTTTACAAGAACGGACACGAGATTTCGGAATGGGTGCGAGAGTGGTTATGGTGAATGGTCACATTTGAGATAGTCGAAGGAACTGGAGCAAAGTTGCTCCTTCTAGGACATCAGTTGCTTACTGGTCACCTGCAGATAAAGAGATACTACAGACATGTATTTGTGCAAAAATTTAAACACAACGCAGATTCCCTTTGGACCATGAAAGTTGTCTTTGGACGATTAAGGATGACGTCCTCAGACCATTATGTCTGGGGCCATGAATTTTTTAGTACGGGATTCGTAGGCCATGAAATAATGTTCTCGAGCCATGAAGATGGTGCCTCCGAACAATGACGCCATTGAATAATGATATGCAAATTTGAGAGATCCTCGGTCCATGGCATGGTGTCTTCCAGCTACGAGGATGATGCCTTTAGACTATGACACCTTTGGATAGATCGGTGATGTTTCAGCCCATGAGGTGCAATGATATAATGTTAACAAGATAGGTCTTAGTCTTGTGAAATGAAGGGCAGAGCTTAGCCAGATAGATAGTACCAAAATAGAGCAATATTTATGCAAGGAGGAACACTGCTTAGTCCCATGCAAATGTGGAGACAAGGATTAGCCTCATGCGGATAGAGAGGCAAGGATTAGCCTCATGCGGATATGGAGGCAAGGATTAGCCTCATGTAGATATGGAGGCAAGAATTATCCTCATGCAAATGGGGTGGCAAGGATTAGCCTCAGGCAGATAGGGAGACGAGGATTATCCTCATGTGAATGGGGAGGCAAAGATTAGCCTCATGCCGGTGGGGAGGCAATGATTAGCCTCATGGAATTAAGGAGGCAGGGAGTAGCCTCATGCAAATAGGGAGGCGGAGATTCACGTCATGCAGGATAGGGAGGCAAATATTAGCCTCATGCAAATATGGAGGCAAGGATTAGCCTCATGCAATTATGGAGGGAAGGATTAGCCTCATGCAATTATGGAGGGAAGGATTAGCCTCATGCAATTATGAAGGTAGGGATTAGCTTGATGCAATATAGGGAGGCAGGGATTAGCCTCATGCAAGTATGCAATACAGGGCTTAGTCCCATGCATAGAGCGAGTAGCAAATAAGAGTAGTATATGTCTTAGCTGGAGGTATATTCAGTGTTTTATGGTCCGATTGATAGTGATTTTGTTACGTGTATAAATTGGCGGACGCTAGTGCTATGTCAGATGTACCTGTATTCAAAGAAAAATTATAAGTTTTGTGAGGGGGAGGTTGGTTCATGCTTATGTCCACTCGCCTTGCTTTGCTCCGTTCTTGAGGCATGTTCGAGTTTCCCTGGGTAACACCTGACTGTTACGGAAAATAGAGTTTTTGAAAATATGCAATTATTGATAAAAATAATAAAGTTATTTAGAAGCATATTGATATATTAAGTATCTTTAGATGAACTAGTGATTGTATATGTTATAATTTTAAGGATCTTCCTCAAAATTCGACCCCAGTTTGTAGATGATCCTTCGGTTGTTTGTGGGTAATAATCCTTGTTGAACCTTCTTCAAAATTTTGAGAATCCTTCTCAAAATTATGCCCCAAATTCTGAACCGATTTCTGGCTGTCTGACATTTGTTGGCATTGGCTGGACTTGCACCCGAATTTTGACGTTTCTCCTCAAAATTCTACCCCACTTTCTGATCTTTAGGGGGGGGGGAGGGGGGAATGGAAATTTTATTATCATATGACTGAACCCATAAGGCTGCCTATGTATCCCCTCTTAAACGAAAATCAGGTGAAGTGTAGTTCAATTATATCAGATGAGGAAATATAAATAATCTAAGCATAATATATTTTGATTGCGTCTGAAGTGATTTGTTTTGGCCAAATTTCTCCTTCCATTTCTGTAAGTATGAGTGCCTCTTGTAAACACCCTGTGAACCATGTAAGGACCTTGCTAGTTGGGAGAGAATTTCCCTTTGGCTTCATCTTGATGTGGGAAGATCTTCTTCAGCACCAGTTGCCCTGGTGCAAATTGCCTTGGTTTGACCCTTTTGTTGAAAGCTCTAGACATTCTGTTCTATAAATTTGACCATAACATACTATGTTCATCCTTTCTTTGTCTATAAGGGGCCAATTGTTCATAGCGGCTCTTTATCCATTCTGCGTCGCTGAGTTCGACTTCCTGTATGATTCTTAATGAAGGAATCTCTACCTCGGCTAAGATGAAAGCTTCGGTACCATAAACCAGATATAGGGAGTTGCCCTGGTTGATGTGCGAACTGTAGTGTGGTACCCTAACAAAGCAAAAGGTAGCTTCTCGTGCCATTGCTTATGGTTTTCTACCATCATCCTTAGTATCTTCTTGATATTTTTGTTGGCGGCTTCTACGACTCTATTCATGTGAGGTCTATAGGCTGTGGAATTCATGTGCTTGATTTTGAAAGTTTCATACAGGGCTTTCATCAGATCAATGTTGAGAGTGGTGGCATTCTCAGTGACAATAGACTCGGGAACCCCGAATCGACAAATAATATGATCTTTGAAAACATTTGCGACAACTTTATTGGTCACAGCTTTATAAGATGCGGTCTCTACCCATTTTGTAAATTAATCAATGGCAACTAAAATAAACCTATGCCTGTTTGAGGCATTAGGCTCTATAGGACCAATGACATCCATTCCCCAGGCGGCAAATGGCCAAGGTGAGCTTGTCGCATTGAGTTCATTCAGCGGCATTTTTATCATATCAACATGCACTTGACATTGGTAGAATTTGCGGACATACTGTACACAATTGGTCTCCATGGTCATCCAAAAATAACCGGCCCTTAGTATCTTTTGGCTAAGGCAAAACCATTCATATGCAGGCCGCATGTCCCAGCATGTATCTCCTCAAGTAGTTTAGAAGGTTCTTTTACGTCGACACATCTTAGCAATCCTAAATCAGGAGTTCTTTTGTACAAATTTTCTCCGTTGTGGAAGAAGTGATTGGACAATCTCCGGAGTGTCCGTTTTTGAGTGTGTTTTTCATTCTCCCCATATTCTCCCATTGACAAATATTCGTTGATGTCATGGAACCAAGGGTTTCCATCCGTCTCTTCCTCGGCATGTGCATAAAATTCCGGTTGGTTATGAATTCTCACTAGGATAGGGTCGATGAAATTCTTGTCGGGGTATTGTATCATACATGACAAGGTAGCCAAAGCATCGACAAACTCGTTCTGAATTCTAGGAACATACCAAAACTTTATCTTCATGAACCTTTTTCTCAATTCCTGTACATGGTGCAGATATGGCAATATCTTGGAATGGTGGCCTACTCTCCTTGTACCTGGTGTACAAGCAAATCTGAATCACAAATTACCAACAACTCCAAAATATTTATGTCTACTGCCATGTCGAGTCCTATTTGCAGGCCTCATACTCTGCCATGTTATTGGTGCACGGAAATCTGAGTTTAGCAGATACTGGATAATGTTGACCTGTTTCTGATACCAAAACAGCTCTAATGCCTATCCCTTTGAAATTTACAACTCCATCAAAGAAAATCCTCCAACTGTAGTATGGTTCAGTAATGTCCTTTCCTAAGAATGACACCTCTTCATCAGGAAAATACGTTTTCAAGGGTTCGTATTCTCCTCCCACCGAATTTTTAGTAAGATGATCTGCCAATGCTTGTCCTTTGACCTCCTTTTGAGTTATGTAGACGATATCAAACTCAATTAACAGTATCTACCATTTGGCTAACTTTCCAGTCGGCATAGGTTTGTGAAATATATACTTCAAAGGGTCCATCTTGGATATGAGGTACGTGGTATAGGCATAGAAGTAATGCCTCAACTTCTAGGCCATCCAGGTCAAAGCACAACAAGTACGTTCCAGCAGAGAGTACAATACTTCGTAAGATGTGAACTACTAACTCAAGTAGAATATGGCTTTCTCCTTTCTCCCTGTCTTATCGTGTTGTCCTAGAACGTATCCGAAGGCTTCATCCAATATATATGGAAAAGTAGCAAAGTTCATCCCGTGATGAGCTTCCTAGGGCATCTCAACTATATCTTTCCTCAGCATCTTGAAAATCGGTTCACATGTGATTGTGGACTGTGTTAGGAAGTGAATGATATAGTTGAGATGCCCTAGGAAGCTCATCACGTCCTTTATGCTCCTAGGCAGTAGTAATTCCTAAATAGCCTTCACTTTAGATGGATCTAGATCGATCCCTCGATGACTGACAACGGATCCCAGTAACTTTCTTGGGGGAACCCCGAATTCGCACTTTGCAGGGTTCAGTTTCAAGTTGTACCTCCTCAGCCTGTCAAAGAACTTTATCAAGTCTTCTATGTGATCTGCGGCCCTTTTGGATTTGATGATGATTTCATCCACATATACCTATATTTCTTTATGTATCATATCATGAAAGATGGTCGTCATGGCTCTCATGTAAGTAGCCCTAGTATTCTTTAGACCAAATGGCATTATCTTGTAGCAGTATACCTCTTACGGTGTAATGAAAGTTGTTTTCTCTACATCTTCTTCATCCTTCCAGATATGGTGATAACCCGCGAAGCAATCTACAAAGGATTGGATTCATTCTTGAAGCAATTGTCGATCAGGATGTGTATATTTGGCAGTGGAAAGTCATCATTGGAACTTGCTTTGTTTAAATATCGATAGTCAACACATACTTTGACTTTCCCATATTTCTTCAGAACTGGCACAATATTGGCTAACTAGTTTGGGTACTCAACCACCTTGAGAACTTTGGCTTTGATTTGCTTAGTAACCACCTCCTTGATTTTCAGCTCATATCTGATTTGAGTTTTCTGAGTTTCTGCTTAACTGGCGGATACATTGGATCGATAGGTAACTTTTGGGCCACTATGGATGTGCTCAGACTGGTCATGCCATCATATGGCCACGCGAAAATGTCTTCATACTCCTTTAAGAAACGAATGTACTCTTCCTGATCTGTCGGTGATAAGTGAATGCTGCTGTGAGTCTCCTTAATGGTCTCGGCATCCCCCAAGTTTACTGCTTCAGTTTCATCCAGATTGGACTTAGGTTTATTCTCAATGTTTTCAACCTCTCTGACGACTTTCTCGTGTATTTCATCTTCTTCGTCAGAATCACTATCCTCATGTTGTGTTGCCTCATTATATGTCATAGTCACCGGTTCATCAGGAAAATAATAATAACGATGTAGAAAGAAAAGTGAAGAAAATAACAATGAATAACACAAAGCAATGCATTTTATTAAAACTAAGAAATATCCGGACAAATACGGCTCGATGAATCGAGCATTAATTTTGAAACAAGTAAGTCTTTAAAACAAATTTACTGAAAATTTTAAATCCCGAGAATGGCTATAAAAATAAATTCTGCCAAGCTACCTGGGGACTCGGCGGGCCCGGGATGGTGTGGCGGTCCAGTTCCTGAGAACAGCTCCTTTCTCCACAATCTGACTAGTGAGGCATTCTTCCTCCTCCTCCTTAATTATTTACACTGCAGCCTATGTCACCATCTTCCAAGAACGGATTTCTCAGCCCAACTAGTGCTTCTTCTTTGCGGTTCCCTATATTGTGTCAGTTTGGTGAAAAGCTTTATCTTGATGCGGTACTGGTTTCTCAAGAGGGTAGTACGGTCAATGCTATGGAGGCTACCAATCCTTATACTCTTTCCATATGTATTGGTATCCGATATCAAAAGTAGTACCATGACCCTTCCGCTGCATCGCTTTAGTAATACCCTTGACATTCTTCCCAAGCCTTTTCCGAGTTCATACCCGGACCATGCCAGAATGCTTTCTATTTTGCTAATCCAACATTTTTCTTTCTTAACGGCGTTGACACATTCGATATGATGATAGGTTTCCCCTCCTAGCCTCCTTATGTTTTTAATAACCTGGATGGTTTGGTTGTTGTAAATAGGGTTATTCCCATCCTTGTGAATGATCACCTCATGATGGTTCCATTCAAACTTTAATGCTTGATGCGAGGTTGATGCCACAACCTTAGTGGCATGTATCTATGGCCGTCCTAACAGCAAATTGTAGGATGTAGATATGTCCAACATCTGAAACTCGACATCGAACCAGATGGGCCCCATTTGTCGACAGATATTGATTTCTCTAATGGTATCTCTTTGAGACCCATCAAAAGCATTCACGTTCATGGTCCCTTCTCATATCTCATATAGGCCCTTGCCCAACCTCTTCAGTGTCATCAATGGGCAAATATTGAGGCTGGATCGTCCATCAATCAGGACCTTCGTGATGAAGTAGGCTTTGCATCACACTATGATGTGCAGTGCCCTGTTGTGATTGAAACCCTCAGGCGGCAGCTCATCCTCGTGGAAAGTGATTTTCTGACTTCCCAACACCTTTCCGACTATATTAGCCATTTCTCCACTGGTGATATTATTGGGCACATAAGTTTTGCTCAACACCATTATCAAAGTGCTCTTGTTGATTTTGAATTTTGCAACAGTGACATGATAGATATCTGAGCTAGGGTTTTCTTCAAATGATTAATGATGGAATACTCACTTGCTTATACTTTCCTCCAAAGGTTATCTGGCCCTGTTTCAATCACAGGCTGCTTGGCAGTGGCATCCTTACTTGGTCCTTCTAGGTGTTCAAGTGTATAGATCCTTCCGGTCCTAGTCATTCCTTGTGCGGCATCGAATTCCTCCATCTTTTCCTTTCCTTTTTGAATATCTTTGGCAACATAATCCCAAGGTATTTATTTTTAATTGAAAGGAGGTTTCGTTGATATTGTCACTGTAAAAGGCCCGACCCTTTTACTTCAAACAGAATAGGGGTAGGCGCGAGTGGAGCCACCTCTAACTCAAGTGGAACTGATGTGGCTAGCTCAACCTCGATTGGGGACTGAGTTTGTACTACAATGGGAGTGAGTGTGATCACCTTCCCGAATAAGGCCAATCGACCCCTCAGGATCCCACTCTTCGTTCGTCTCTATCACATGTATTCCACAACCTCTATGATTAGGGAGAGGGTTGTTGCAAACATTGGGTGTGGCTTCCTTTGCCTTTATGACCTTGTTGTCAAGTAGTATCTAGATCTTGTCTTTAAATGCTTGGCACTCATCAGTGGTATGCCCCTTTATATCAGAATGGTATGCACACATTTTGTTAGGATTGACCCATTGGGATGGATTCTCTAATGCTACTACGGGAACATGAGTGATGTAACCTGTGGCTTTCAACCTTTCATACATCTGGTTAATGGGTTCAGCGATAGCAGTGCATTGTCTAGGTGGCTTGCGGTCAAAATTGGGTCTTGGTATTGGATAATTTTAGCAAGTATAAGGTGACTGGAAATGAGATGGTTGGGAGTTATAGGTATGATAGACAGTGGCTGGTTAGTAATATCTGGGAGATGATTGTTGATATATAGGTTGTGGTGCTTGATATGCGGCTGGAGGTGTTTGATATGTGGGTGGAGGTGTTCGATAGCTAAGTGGAGATTTCGGACCTTGAGCCACAATTATTGCCCCAACGTCATTCTTCTTTGATATGCTGCCTGATTGTAATGTCTTAGTTGTGGCCTACAATGCCTCAAAATTCGTTACCATCTAACTTTTGATGCCTTTCTCAATTCTTTCCCAAGTTTGATGATATCGGAGAACTTATGGATTTCAATAACCATCAACCTTTCATAGTATTATGGGTTCTGTGCTCTGACGAAGAACTAGTTCATCTGTTCCTCATCCAATGTCGGCCTGACTTTGGCTGCTTCTGATCTCCAACGAGTAGCATACTCGCAAAAAGTCTATGTGGGTTTCTTCTTATGATTCTGGATGTAGAAAACATCTGGTGCATTTTCTGTGTTGAACCTGAATTGGTACATTAAATCGGATGCCATACTCACCCAACTGGACCATTTCTTGGGATCCTAGCTAATTTACGGGGACAAAGCATCTCTAGTAAGACTCCTCATAAAGAGTTTCATTCGGATCTTTTCATCCTTTTCGACCCCAGCAAGCTTGTTACAATAGGTCCTCAGATGAACCCTAGGATCACCTGTACCGTCAAACATCTCAAAATTAGGAGGTTTGTACCCTTCCGGCAGTTCTACATCTGGTTTTATGCATAGATCTTCATAATTCAAACCTTCTATCCCTTTGCCGCCTTCGACACCTTGAACCCGACTTGTCAATTTCTTGAGTTCTTCAGCCATATTCTTGATGAGCAAGTCTTTCTCAGTTGATTTTTGTGTATAGGAAGTTTCTTGAGTAGAGTGAGGTACGGTCTCCACATATATTGGGTTATTTTGATGGGTGTCAGGGGCTTTGGTGTACTGATGGTTGTTGGTTAAGTTCTGAGGATCGGGAATGGGTTATGGCGTGTTTTGGGGAGTGTGGTAAGTTGCGGTTGGTGGGTACTGGATCGGTTGGTGGTGGAGTTAGTATTGGTATGGGATTGAGATTTTGAGGTGGGGTTGTGTATTGATGTGGTGCAGGGGGTTTTGTGGAAGTTGATTTGGTATATTTTGGGGAGGTGCTGGGTTCTTTGTGTTTTGTTGGTTGATGTCGGGGACATTTAGGTTGAGTGACAAGTTTTCCAAGTTACAAAACCTGCTCAAGCTCCTTGTAGCTCCAGTATCTTTTATTCCATTCTCAAGACTAGATCATTTTGTGATGGAATACTCTGGCCGTCTGAAGTTTCTGCATTCTTACCATTCTCCTTTCGGATACAACTTAAGTCATCCATTTATGTTTTTCCTTTGCCTTTTGTGTTGCTTGGAGGAGGAAGAGGTGTGGGGCCTCTAGATATTGTATAATACACTGATGATACCAGTATGAGTGAACCAACCTTAGGTTATAGGAACAAAAATAAAGGAAAAAACAAAAAGGTAAACAAGTCAGTAGGTGTTTTGAAATGTCTGCAATATTTAAACACATATTGCGAGAATGTAAATTCGTTTCCTAATTTTGGAGACTCGTTGTTCCCGAGGTAGGCCTAGTGACAAATAGATTTGGAGGACTTTAGATTCCAACAAATGCCTCATTTCATAATATGCAAACAGACGAATCCCAAAACGACACTAAGATAATAGAAAAGTAAGTCACTATTGGCACTTGGCCTTATTACATTTTAGGAAAGCAAATAAATCTTGTCTATTTTATCCCAGAAAGACCTTCTCTAGTTCGATGCTCTTGGCTTCATCGATCAAATTCCATGGGTCGTGTATATCCAACAGCAGACAACAACAAAGGTGGGATTTAAACCATGCCGAACCTAGTGACTTCGTGCCTTATTTCTGCAAAACAAAAGATAGTTAGGCCCATCTCCCCCACCAAACTTGACTATTTGTACATTCATGATTAGTATATTGGCATTTAGTTCTCCAAATTAATGCACAGAACATGGTTGTGTCCGTTGAGATTATGGAAACCCTGGTGGACTTTTTGATAAGGCTCATTTTAAATATTATTATGTGGACAACATAATAATTCGACTAGGTTTGACCATGATGCATGCACAATTATGAGCAGATTAAGGCTTATATGGGGGTCTACACTGGTACCCTCAAGCGGAAAACTTCAGGGAGAAAGGTACAGAACAGTCGACTGCACCACTGATCGACTAGTTTTACCGCAAATAAGCCTTTTCGAATTTAAGGGTAATAAATTGGAAGAGCGCAACCACTCATCAAGCGTTGCTATAGGATTTTGCACGAGTGGAATATGATGTGGAGTATGATATATGCAACAATAAACAACATTTTGTCAAGTATTTGCACGTAAGAAAATAATAAGTGTAGTATTTAAATAATTGAAAGATATTTGCCGAAGAAGAATACAGAGAGACAAGTCAGTTTTAGGAAATTAAAGAAATCATAAATGCTATAAAATAAACAGTTAAATTCAAGTAAGGGGAAAGAGTACGTGGGATAGAGCATGCTTAAACTGATTCGTAAAATTAAGTTTGCTATGGTAAGATCCTAAATATCCCCAGCAGAGTCATCATGCTGTCGCACCCCCTTTTTTCCTCCTCACAGAGAAAGTTCGGGTTTCGACATTCATAGGAGAATAACTTTTTTTCTTTTGGAAATTGGGTATTTGAAGAGTTGCCACCTAACGGATTATGGTACGATAGGTCACCTAGAGTAATTAACTCATGTAACTTGTTTGTATTACCATAGATTAGGGTAAGGGATAGAAATAACCTTGAGGGGAAGGTGTTAGGCATCCTTCGCGTTCCACAATGGTGGGTCCCGACCAAGCTTATATGAATCATTCATTTTGAGCAAGTAAACAGTTTACCACGTATTTTCAAATAAAGGCATATTTTCATATTCTAAATACAGGTACGATTCAGGTAATGGGAGCAAGAGAGAAGCTTGAACAATTTGCACATGTATATGTAAAGAGAAGAAAGTTTATAAAAGTTAAATACATATGGAATTGGGAAAAAGGGGTCCTAGATTAGTTAGCCTGCAGGATCATACCCATACAATGCCCGATAATCACTCGTCAATGATAGGCTACATGTGGAATTAGCGCGTAGTCATCATATTCTAACTACCAAATTCCCTCCCCTTGGTCATAGCCTAATTTGTTCTATAAACTTTGAAAGATATCCTAGGAGTGCATTATCCGTCCATTCCATGTGGTGCTGGAGGTTTTTAGGACCTCTAATTTAGGCAGTTCTAGGCCATCCTAAGGTACTTAAAGGAGAAAAATCCAGGTGTCAACCAAAACAATTAGGACTGCACTGAAGAGAGAACAATAAAAGGCTCGCATTTACCTCCACAAACAGAGCAAACAAGTGCACGTCTTAAACATAGTTTTAGGTATTTAAAAGATACCCTAGAACAGCATATCTAGGTGAGAAGAGAATATGTAGTATTGAGTTAGGACCAAAGTGTGAAAGGCCTATTCAGTTTGCCTACTAATTTTAGACATGTTGAACACGATCAGTCACATATAACTAAGCGTAATTTTAGAGGTTGTAGAATTATTAATCGCCTACATCTTTGCTTGTCATTTAATAGTGATGTCCTATGCGCATGGTATCTAATCATTGATCAGGAATGTAGTAAAATAGTAAGCAAATTTAAAGCGGGCAATTTGAATCCTACAAGGATGCTTTCTAGTGATATTGATTGAGTAGGTTAATTAATTAAGCTGATTCAAAATCTATAGGTGTGAGCTAAACAGATGTTAAGTCTAACTAAACTGATTTTAGATCTTATATGCATGATTTCTAATTAAGCACAAGGTAAAGCAAGCAGAATTTATTTGACCAAAGCGAAATCCCCATAGGCATTATATCTAAGTGAACATCGCGACAAAGTTGTAGGCATGTTATTAGGATGCATGATTCATTTTTGAATCCTATTGGCATGATGTCTAAGTGAAATAATATTTTTAAAAACACTATAACAACTTATAGGCATGGTATATAGACAACATATAGTAACATCCTACAAGCATGGTTTCTAAGAATGTAAGCATTCTTTATAAATCATATAGGAAGGATATCTACCCATTCCCCAATAATATATATATAATAATCCATCCCATGTTACTAATTTTCCCAATATCCAAAGATTATTACAGATCAAGGACTGAATAAATTACATAAAATTCAATATACAATAAACTATAGAGAGCCTGGAGTAGGCCCAAAGTAGTTTCCAAGCCTTCAGTAGCCTCAAGTGCTCAAAGTTTTATAACCTACTTCATGTCTAGGCAAGTCAGAGTTTCCTAAGGACCTCAAGGATCCCAGGCAGTGCTCACACCCGGACCTTTCCAAATGAACTGATTTATATGCATTGTGGAAGGGCCAGCCCTGGTATGCCAGAGTTCAGAGAGATCTCAAGAGTCTCAACAATCATTAGTTAAGGAATTTCAGAATTATACATGCAAACTCAGCATAGTTTTCTCCTTTAATTAAGGAAAATAAACCAACGGTAATGGCATAAATTAATTAAGGCACAAGTTTAATCAAGCCGAGTAAAAAAAGTAAGAATCAGAGATTTTATTTAAGAAAATGAGTTAAAATTAAAACAAAGAACTTGAGAATAAAGGTTCAAGGGTTTAATTAAGGAAAGAATCATGGAAAGAGTCAACCAGTATCGCAGACAATCTCAAATAAGGCACGAAAGGAATAGTCAGGAAACAGATTGATAAATCAAGCATTAAAATCAACAGTGATTAAAGGGTAAAAATATAGATTTACCATGAATAGGCAAAAAAAAATGAATATAGACACATAGAATCAGTAGAAAAGTTGAACCAAGAACTTAGTAGAGGAATATTATGATAAAAATCACAAGACATCTAATTAGGCCGAAGAAGAATCACAAGAACTAAAGCTTAAGACAAACTCGGTACACAAGTAACTCAGAAACCAAGCAAAATGTTAAAAATTAGGGGTTTTAGTATAAATGAGTTAGGGTTAGAGAAAACCTTACGAAATCGGTTAAAACACATAAGAAACAGAAGATTAAACACTCAAAATTATCAAATGTTTTGGAAAGAGAAATTTTCGGAAACCCTAGTTTAGAAAAAATGAAAAACCATTCGAAAATCAGAAGGTTCTTTGAGAAAATCAGAAGGTTCTTGTAAAACCCATATGAAATAGGTTCGATCTATCTCAAATCTTCCACAGCTCTGAGAAGTTAAAATGACCAAAATTAGGGTTTCCAGAGGAACAATTACGGAGATGAAGAAGTAGGCTTAGAACTCCACGGATCATAGGCAATAAAGGAAGATCTTACTCAAAATTGAACCGGAACAGCCTGAAATAGGCGAGCAAAGACCAAAGGTATAAACAGACTAACCATGGTCCCTTGAGGACCCTGGAGATGGCAATACCAATACCGAAGAGGCCATTAGAGGTCTGGGGGTGGTGAGAAACCACCGTGAATGGCGTTAACTGAGTGACGATGAGGCCCCATTAGGGTTTAAACTTGAGAGCATCTGAGAGAAGAGGGTATTAGGTGAGTGTGGGGGATGGTGTTAGAATGACTAGGATTTGGGGAGGGGGGGTTATAGGTTAGTTTATTTTAGAAAGAGGGAATCTGGTCCATTGATTACAATGACCAACGACCAGGATTTAACTAGACCTGGGCCGGCTAGATGTTGGGTTTCGGATGGGTATATTTTGGTTTAAAATTGGCTGAGTATTGGGTCAAATTCAGGATCAGAATTGAATAAAAAATATGGCCAAATTTTAAATAGCCAATTTTAACAACTAAATAATTTATAAAAATAATAAATGAGTACCAAAATTTCTTTATGCACTAGAATAAATTAAAATAGTTATTTGACATTTTAAAAATATAAAATATTATTTTATGCATAAATAATGTAATTATACATTAGTATGGGCTATTATTGCAAATATGTGCAATTTAGATTGAAAAAAATATAAATGTAATTACAAAAAATACAAAAAAATATTTAAACACTATGTTGGAATAAATAATGAATTTAAATGGCTAAATCATTGCAAAAGCAGTATGAAAGATAATTATTGGATATTTATATAATAAAAAGAGGAGGAATAAATTGATTTGGAGCCTTTAGAACTATAGAAAAAATTATAAAAATGCTTATGCATGCTTATAACTGCATATGTACTATTTTGAAAGTATATATATACGTATTATAAATATGTGAGGAAAAATTGTGCATCAACACGTTGGAAATTATTTCTTTGCCCTTGGAAATTGTTCACATATTGCACTTTTTCGTCTTGCTTATTATAAGAATCATCTTGGACATAATTATCCACTTGATTTTGTACCTGTTGACCCTTAGGCCTCCTCTTATTCACCAAAACTTTTACTTCCTCACTAGCGTGAACTTGCTTAGCGGCTTGAATTTGATTAAGTTGGTCCTTTTCTGGCTAAGTCATGGTACTGTTCAGTTCGGCAATGGCTTGCCTATTGTCTTGCAATTCTTTGTGAAGATGGATTATATTCAGATCACCTATTGGGACGTTGGCCTGGGATTTCCAAGACGACGATGTTTCTGTCATTTCATCTATGATTTCATGTGCCTCCGCATAAGGCGTAGTCATAAAGTTCCCGCCGGCTAGCTGATTCACTACACATTAGTTGGTTGTGTTAATCTCATGATAAAAGGTTTATTGAATCATGTTTGCTGTCATATCGTTTTTTGGATATTCCTTAACCATTGTTCTATAGCACTTCCATATTTCATGTAGTGGCTCATTCGACTCTTTCTTGAATGGCAAGATCTCATATCGAAGTGTAGCCATGTGTCCGGGAGAGAAAAACTTAGCAATGAACGTTTTTGCCAACTCCTCCCAAGTGTAAGTTGAATGGTTCAACAATCATTCCAATCAATCTAAATCATCCCCAGTAGAGAGAAGGGAAAAATCCTTAACCTCAATGCATCCTCGAAAACAATAGTTTTCTTTCTCCCCCAACATGTATCCACAAGGCCTTCAAATGTTGACAAGCATTTTGAGTTAGACCACTGGTAAAGAATCCCTGTTGCTCAAACAAAGTGAGCATCAGATTGGTGATTTGAAAGTCGCCTGCCTTAATGCGGGAAGAGAGTATTGCACTAACATAACCTTTATTGGGAAATATCTAGTGTGGAGTCGCTTGTGGTAGAGTTGTGGGTGGAACGGGTAAGTTGTCATATAGTATCTTGCCTCTCCGATTGGCTTGTGGCTCTTGAGGTACATCATCTATTTTTTCCTCCTCGCCGTCCATTTCCCCAAAGGTAAAACTTACAAGCTCATGGTTCGCAATGTTTGTACCTTTATTTTCTTAAACAAGTGAGTAACGCAGAAAAGAAAGAATATATTCCAAAACCACACTCATATATATAGCTAACATCATTTTAATTTTGCTACAACGGTGCCAAAAATACTTCCAATCCACAGACAAAAATGAGTGGAAGAGGTCGTTGAAATAATAGTACCCAACTATGAGTTGGGGTCGATTTCTACAAGGAGCTAATAATTGGTGTTAGAGTGTATACTTGATGCATGGAGACAAAATAACTTAAATACAGTTCTAATCACGTTGGTTTTGCAAATTACGTCTATAAACTAGACTATCATTGCTCAATAAGGGAAATGAAGCTAGAAATTGATTAATTATTTGTGGTTGTTTTGAAATAGGTAAAAGACCTAGAGATGTAATATTTGCCTAGGTGTGTAAGGTCCCATAAATAATTTTTTGTCTCAAAACTTAGTAACTCGTGGTGTCGACTCCGAATATCTGTTAGGAATGTGTAGAATTCTTCGCGGCGAGCTTGCTTGCCGCGGTTCGGACCCTTGGTAGTGATCTATGCCTTTAAGAAATTAAAAGAATTAATTTTCTAGAAAATTGTCATTTATGCGGCCAAGAATGCGGTCGCAGATCAGCTACGCGGACCGCAATCCTGCCGCATAGTGAATCAGAGAGTTGGTCTAAGTTGATGTTGAAAATGCAGTCTATTATGCGACTGCATAATCGATATGCAGACCGCATTCCTGCCGCATAGTGAATCAGAGAGTTGGTCTAAATTGAGGTTGAAAATGCGGTCCATTATGTGACCGCATAATCAGTATGCAGACCGCATTTCCACCGCATACCCAGGCAGCGATGTCCAGTGATTTGGGGTCAATTCTGCGGTCCAATATGCGGACCACATTTCAATTATGCGATCGCATAGTGCCACCGCAGATCTTACCCGGACTTCCATTTTCTAAAATTTAAAACCCGACCCCCTTTCTAATATAACACCTTAACCCCTCATTTTAAACCATTTTCTGAACAAACCAAGAGAGAGAGAGGAGAGGTTCCTGAGAGAAGGTTCCTTTTCTTCAAAAATTTGTTCCTCAAATTTATCTGGTCCGGGAAATTTTAAAGCAAGTGTCTTCATCTCCATTTCTACAGGTAAAATCCCTACCCCATTTTCATTGACTTTCAGATTTATTGAGAGAGGGGGAAAATCGCATGCATTAGTTCTTGATAATACGGGTTGAAACATCATGCATGTTTATTAAAAGCAAAAATCTAGTAAGAGTAGTTGGGAAGGTATAAAGAAGGGTTGATAACCTAAATGTGTTCGGGTAGTGATTGTGAACTTTGATTCTAAGAAATATGTGTTAATTTGTAAACTAGATTGACGTGGCTAGATTTCTTGGTGACTTATAATAGGAGTTTAAAAAGGGAATTCGACTCCAGGTATGTATGGCTAACCTTGACTTTGTAAAATCGCCTCGTTGGTGTTCAATGTTTGGTATGTAACATTTACGTGGGTAATTGGTGAAATTTGTGTGATTGCATGGTTGTGATTATGGCATGTGGTATTAGATGAAAAAAAAAACAAATGACGCAAGGAAACTGTAAGTGATGCAATGGAAGTAATTGTGATATTAACATCTATGGCTTATCATGGGCAAGTATTGTGGTAACGTGAAACACTTATGAATTGTGGAATATGACGGAAATAGTATTAATGGTTATGGAAACACTTGTAAAAATTTTGTTGCTATTCCTCAAGAAGTATTGTTGTGATCTTTGTGAATTATTCATTGTCGTGGTTGTGATTGTTTGTAAATTGAAAATGTACGGTGGGATCGGGTTGCGCGCCGCAACACGAAGTAATAAGGTGCGGGTTGAGGTGATAAGGGTGGCCGAGGTAATAAGGGTGGCCGAGGTAATAAGGGTGGAAAGTAATCGAAATCACTGTTGAAATGAAAACATGAGTAAAAATGTGAGATTTATTGATGTGGAAATGAGGAAGGGAAAAAAGGGAGAGTTTATAAAAATTGTTTGGCTTGATTGTTCTTTCTTTATGGAATTGATTGTTGCTTCTGTTATTGTCACTTATTTGTCTATGGCTTGAGTTTACTTGGCGCAAGGTTTGTTATACATACCAGTACAATTCAAGTGTACTGATGCCCCTTTTGCCGGGGGCGCTACATTCGTGTTATGATTGTAGGTGGATCAGCAGCAGGTATTCCAGTCCACCAATCGTAGCTCCCTCTTCGCCTTCCATCAATTTTTGGTGAGCCCCATTCCTCTCGGGGCCCTGCGTGGCTCAGGCCGCTTGTTTCTGTAGTTTTATTTTGTTGTTGTGTAAGGTATAGCCGGAGCCTTGTTACCGGCAAGTACTGTATTATCCTGTTGTATTTTTAGAGGCTCCGTAGACAGTGGATGTGGGTTAGAAGCCATGTATAATCATGTTTCTTTTGTTGGACAACGAATTGATAATTTCACTAATTATTATGTATGTATGATTTGAAAAAGGGTGATCTAAAATTTATTTATATGGCTAGTTCTTGGAATATCAAATAAGGAAAACAAGGGGTGGCTCATGGGTTAGGAAAGGCACCCAGGTCCGCTTCACTGGGGATACCCGGTCGAGCGCCGGTCATGTCCCTCGAGTTTGGGGCGTGACAAGGTGTTCGCCTAATGGGTAAAGTACGTTACCACTTCTTTTACTGATTGGGGTATATTATTGCTCTCAACTCTAAGTTACCCAAAAAAAGCCTCTTGTTCAAGAGTGATTTTTCCCAATTTGTCTTTATCAATCCCAAAAGGGAATCAAGCTTGGTATTTGATATGAGCTCATGTCGGTTTTTCCTATCTCTAGTTCAAAACCTTTAATTAGGCTAGTCAAATCCTTAACTAGTCCAATTACTTATTAGCTAAGTTTTTCTTGACTAGGTCCCTCTTTCTCAAGTAAATACCAAGACAAAAAGACATGAATGAATCTTTGCAACCATTAATTACAAAATTAAAGCATGAATAAGGCTAAATAAAAATACCCAATCATAAATAAGTATTAAACTGAATACCCATAAGTTTTACACACTATGATTGGGTCACAACCCTAGTAAATGTCTAGATACTCATAGTAGAAAATAAAGGAAACAAAGAAGAAATAAAAATTAAACCCATAATATAAAGTTAATGCAGACACCCAGTCAGTTTTTTCGGCCGCACAGTTCATGTGCGGTCCACACTTCAGGCAAGGCTTCTGTCTTAGTCATTTTGCAAACTCTCTAAACTTTTTGAATTCTTGTCATTGCAGACCATGTTCTACTGTCGCACAATTTGTGTGTGGTCCACACTTCTCTTTATTCCATCTTTGAGCTTCAACAACTAATCAGCGGCTGCAAGGAGAATTTTGCCATCCGCACTTGCTTCTATAGCAGTAGAAATACTTTTACGGATCACATTTCTAGTCTACTGTGCCCTTTCTTGCCTTGTGAGTCGGAACAATACTTTTTGGGTTGGATTTCTTCATGAGAGTTCAAATCCTTGATATTCTTGCAATTTACACACTTTCATTAGTTCTGGGAACATAAATCAACACTTTCGGACTAAAACACAAGTAAAAAGGTTTTAATAAGTAGTCAAAAATCCACATTTATCAGTAAGCGCCCTGTCAGCCTGGATGTTCAGTGTGCAGTCAATTCTCCTAGGTGCGTCCTAATTTCGTCTCCATATTCTGGGTGGATGTCTCTACTCCCTCGGGATAGGGGTAAGGTCTGCGTACGTACTACCCTCCCTAGACTCCACTAGTGGGATTTTACTACGTTGTTGTTGTTGTTATTGTTTCTCTTGGCAGATATTCTTCCACCATTGCTTTAGCTTGTGCAGTGCCCCCATGACCATGTTGATCTCGGGGATTTTTTGGCTAATTCCATTTCTGAAGAGCGTAGAGAAAAGGGTTTGATAGATATTTGCTTTGGATCTTTAATGTCTCAGCATGATTAGTTCGTCTAATCACAAAAGTCATGATGTTGGGTGCATGGCTCGTTGACATAAGTGTGGCTTTCCTAATTGTGTGTCGATGCAAAGGTCTGAACCACGTAAGGTTTAGCAATTTGACCTATGTTTGTTAGAGTAGAGTATTTCCTAATTTTGATTTGGACCAAATACTGCGAGAAGTTATATCAATTGACCTAAAAATCTCTAAAACTAAAGAATATTTAAAGAAGGTTCGAAGGGGTATAAAAGACGTCCCTCGCGTGCGATTGTGTGTGATAGTGTACATCTAAGACTTGATAGGAAAGAGTTTAATGACAATATATATATATATATATATATATATATATATATATATATAAAATGGTAACAGATAGATGGATATTAGTGATAATATTGAAGCAAGAAGATAAGTGTAGACGGAGCAAGCAAGGCAGGTAAGTATATAGTTGCAAATCAAACACAATTTAAGCAGTGTACAAACGGTCCTAAATTTTCAAGTCTAGTCTAAGTCTGCTAAGGTCAAAACGTAAATGTAAAATCTCCAACAGAGACGCCATGTTATTGCACCCTATTTTTCATGAGTCAAAACAAGATTCAACTAACGGTTTTCCTGTTGATGATAAAAGAGAGTCGGCACCAAATATTTAAAGGTATAGTAGGGTACCTATTTAATTACTACGATCTTTTCTTTATTAGTCTGTTAACCGTTGAGATTTTAAATAAGGGTTCTTGTTTTTCTAATAGCTTCTTTCCATAGGACTTAGACTACAACAACAACAACAACAACCCAGTATAATCTCACTTAGTGGGGTCTGGGGAGGGTAGTGTGTACGAAGACCCTACCCCTACCCTGGGGTAGAGAGGCTGTTTCCAAAAAGACCCCCGGCATCCATCCCTCCAAGAACATCCCACCTTGCTCTTGGGGAGACTCGAACTCACAACCTCTCGGTTGAAAGTGGGGGTTGCTTACAATCAGAGCAACCCCTCTTGTCATTTAGGACTTAGACTAGGCTTAAGGAATTAGATGTCTGGATTCCGCTTAATTCGTTTTTAAAAGTATATCTTATTGTATATCAAGTTTAAAGCTTATCACTAAAAAATAATATATGTGATTTTGAAAAGAGGACATAGATTTCATTTACAGAAGCCTTAAAAATGTTTACATCTATATGATTGAAAGAGTTTTTAGAAGTAAATCTATAATGTTTGTATTTGCAAACCTTGTCATATGTGACTGACTTTAAAAACAAATTATCTTTGAGATGGTGTGGCTATTTATATTACTTTGAAGTAGGCCTTATGTATACCTTGAGGATTTATTCTCAAATCTCCCATTTAATTTTAAGAAATCGTTAGAAACATTTGGCTTTGCATCAATGTTTGTTCAATTTTATTTTGTAGAAAAGCTCAACCTTTGAAAAGCCATTTTCCCTTTAGTTTTTTCTGGTTTTCAAAAAGAGAAGGTTGTCGACCTTGCGAAGGCTTCCTTAGTTTCAAAAATGATTCATAAAAATCGTTTGTAATGATAAAGGACTGAATAACATGAATGATTAGCAAACTAGAACTATTGTTACTAAATCACAACGTTTGTTTTATCCTATGTCTTTAGGGCTTTTCTAGATTGTTAACATAATCGAAAGATATAAAGCAAAGAATTCAATCAAATATCACAAGTGTTACATGCATATGAGAATAATCAATAGACTTAAGGCGATAAGGGAAAGAGGTGGACTCTGGTTTGAGCCTGAAGGAAGATAAGTCCAACAGATAACGAAGATGGACATCAACAACTTCAGACTCCAAAATGGTTCCAACAAAGAGCTTGGGCTTGAGTTCTTTAGGAATTCGGCAGGCTCTATTTAAATACATGTAAGAAGAAAAAAAAAATTCTTTAGATATGTGGCCCAATATACATAATTGTACATAAATAACAACAGTGTATGCCCAAGATAAATTATAACGCTCAATAGTAATTAGTACAAAGTAACATATGATAAAACAATTTATAGTGAAAGCCTTTTCTTTCCATTGGACACTAAATTATAGGTTTTCAATGCCTTTGCTTTATGTTTTGATGATCAAAAAAATTTACTGTCAAGGACCAGATAGGGAACCTAACACACTTGGACTATACTGCAAGTTAACGGATTCCAACTAAATGAGAACTGTTATAGCTTCAGGAGATAGGAAACAAAACAAGGACCCGATACCCTTGTCGTTCCCTCATAGCAGTACAAAGTCAATTGGACACAGTTGGAAGTGACGTGACGACCTGCACTATTTCTGCCTGCACTGCACTACTTCCAGTACCCACTTATTCCTTGACCAACTAAAGTGCTTACATAATTTCAAGTGATCTCATCAAGGTATATCAAAAATGAGTTTATATCAAAACGTCACTTGAACATTTCTGTTTCCCATTCAAGCTTTTGCAAAACAAAGAAGTTAATTCTCACGAGCTTGAAGAACAAAGTTAAATGCTACTACGGACCAGTTCCTAAAGTTAGTATGTTGTTGTCCTTAGTTGAGTTGTAACTTTGTTATTGTTCTTATTGTATCTCCTAAACTGCTTAGACAGAAGCGTTGATTAGAAATACTCTTGTAAAATCCGTAAACTCTCATAGTTTATGTTGTGACTAGGTTTAGTCATAAGTTAAAGTCTTTATTACTAGAGTGTGACAAAGTGGCTTATGTTGAATTCTTTGTATTGGAGTCATTATAAAGTGGCTTGTAATAGGTATTTAGAAGTTAGTGAGGTTGAAATCCTACAAGTGTAGGTCATGGTTTTTGTCCTCTTGAGTTGGGATTTTTCCATGTAAAAATCCCGAATCTCATTTACTTACTGTTTTGTTAGCATTCTCAGTATAACCTTATAGAGGACCAGGTACTCTACTATTTGGTGGACTCCTACAAACTAACACGGGTGGACTCCTACAAACTAACACTAAACCTAGAGAGATTAATCAATGTCAATAGGTTAGAGGCTAGGGGTGGAATTTCAATCATGGCCAAGCTACTCTTTGGATCCCTGGCACTTCAAAGTTTACAAAGGTCACAAGGACCATGACAGTGCCTTTATGAGGAAGAGTAGATAAACCAAGAACTAAATTCCACTCCCAAATAGCCTACCTAGTCACACTTACTCTTCTCAGTAGGTTTAGGTGCGAACGAGGCATTCAATGTAAACCCAATACCACAGTGAGAACTATACACACATAGAGGATGTATTTCTTGCAAATAACTGTCCATAGCACTATGGATAAAATCAAAGAGACCATGGTTTGCAGACAAGCGTGTAATACATTGTTGTATACTTCAATGGGCTTAAAACTATTAAATAGGAACCAGCTACACGCACATGTAAAGGGAAAAGAGCATTGGCAGAACACCTTATAAGCCGAAATAACTAAATCATATAACTTAGGAATATGGATGTACGTAGTTCAGGGATCTCAAGCTATGATCTCATTATACTGACAACCTATGTTTAAGGACGTATCCCTAGACTAAGTCTCAAACTTCTATTAATTGTTTGTATACGGTAAAAATTAGAGAGTCGATTTATGGTCATTAAGGCACCTAAAAAAGGACGCCTCGAGAAGGCTCGAAGTTCAGCTCGGAGTTCAACCTCGATATTTCTTAATGCTCAACTTTGAGGCAGTGCAAAGAAGTGGTTATGATGCACTGACGGGATGTTCCCAAGGCACATGACTAAAGCTGACCTAGTCTACAAGGCTAATCCGGGTCGATACCATGGCATTAAATAGTTGTGCCTACTACATATCTTTTCAATAAATACCTTTTGTACTATGTTAGGATCCCCCCTAATATATAAAGGGGATCCTAGTCATTTTATAATTGACAAGTTACACAATACACAACACACATTATTGAATACAAGAACATTCTCTGCTCTCTAGCTCAACTTTGGGCTTCAGTATTTACATTTATTGCTTATATTCATTGTGTTCTATTAATTGTTCATCATTTACTGTACATTAGGGATCATAAAGAGCCGTCATCACAGCTCTCATGATTGCTAATCCTTCATCAACTGCCCTTAGCCGGGCGTCCGACTCGACCTCGAGGCCCCGTATACGCCAGCTCGAGGCTCCGATTTCCAGCCATTCGATTTGATTTTCACATTGTCGATAAGCTATTATCTTACTTTTTAATCCTTCACTTAGCATCTATTTCCAACAACTAGAATAAAATAGGTCACATATTTTTAGAATCACAAAATCAAACCTAATTGTTATTACCATTTTTAAGGTATACAGTTTGGCGCCCACCGTAGGGCTAAAAATAATATGGACTGTTTTCTTGCTGGTTTACTATATAACGCAAATCATATTTCACACTTTTCCTTGTCCAAGATATTTGATTTTACATCAAAATGTCTAACTCAGTAAACTCACAAGAAAACAAAAATCTTGAGGACCATGGAAAAAATGGTATAGTTGTTCTAGGTGTTAGTGTACCACCACGAAAACCTGAGGATGTACTAGAACCAATTCCCGTGGACGTGGTCTTGCACGACGCTCAACACATTGAAATAAGCTCCCACAGCAAAAGGATCATACACCAAGGAGATCAACAAGAAGCTCAAAAACCCCAGGCTTAGAAAGAACAAGGGGTTAGCCTTCACATCATCTTAAGATTTTACAAGAAAAACAGCCGGCGATTACTCAACTGCAAAGCCACCAGAAAACTCCCAGCATGGTAGAACCGGAAACGACTTCCCGAGCAGAGCAGGTACTAGAAATAATTCTTTCAAGCAATAATAGGTCGGCAGCTGACTTTGCCATCATAAAGATGCTCGAGGACCTCACAAATATGATCGAGTCGGGCGAGATGAAGATAGAAGCCAACAACAAGAAGGTAGAGACCTACAATTCTAGGGTCGATCAAATTCCAGGAGCACCCCCGATCCTGAAGTGTGTAGATTTGAAGAAGTTCGTACAAAAGTCGTTCACATAGGAAGTGGCCCCAAAAGCCATTCCAAAGAAGTTCAGGATGCCAGACCTTTCGAAGTACAACAAAATCTCGAACCCCAACGAGCACGTCACTACTTACACTTGTACAATGAAGGCAACGACTAAAGGACGATGAGATCGAATCAGTACTACTAAAAAAGTTTGGAGAGACGCTTTCAAAAGTGGCGATGATGTGGTATCACAACCTAGCCCCAAACGCGATAGACTCGTTTGCCATTCTTGCATATTCCTTCATAACGGCACCTACTGGTGCCATCAAGGTAGCTACAAGGAAATGTGACGGTTTCAAAATCAAGCAAAAGGAGAACGAGATAGTGCGGGAGTTCGTATCTCGCTTTCAAATGGAACAAATGGAACTACCACCAATATCCGACGACTAGGCAGTATAGGCCTTCATTCAAGGTTTGAACGAGCGAAGCTTGGTAGCTTTGAGATAGTTAAAGAAAAATTTAGTCGAATATCCGGCCGTGACTTGGCCGGACGTCAATAACTAATACCAATCAAAGATCATGGTTGAAGACAACCAACTAGGAGCCCCCTCGGTCTCAGTATATCCTAGTTGGCTTCCGACAAAGGAGCCAAAGCTAAACAAAGAAAGATACCAACCATACACTGAAGATAGAAGAAATGCCCCGAGGTACGACATACCCTGCAGCGACCGAAGGACGGATCAAGGCTAGAATCCTCGGGAAATTGTTAGCAGAGCGGGTTTGATAGGTACACAGGGCCGACAGATGCACCCCACTTGTCGGAATACAACTTCGACATCGACATTACAGACATCGTATTTTCCATCGATCAAATTAGAGACACCAGGTGGTCAAGGCATGTACAATCAGATCCTTCGCAAAGGAACCATAACTTTGTGTGTGAGTTTTATAACATACACGGTATCAGGACCGATGATTGTTGACAACTCCGAGAAGAAGTAGCCAGACTACTAAACAGAGGTCACCTTCGAGAATTCCTCAGCGACCGAGCCAAAAATTAGTTCAAGGAAAGAGTGGTAGCCAAGAAGAATGAAAAAGAATAGACACAACATGTCGTTCACATGATTGTCGGGGGAGTTTACATCCTGTAGGAACCCGTTGTCAAAAGAACAAAAATATCCATCACCAAGGAGAAGCGAACTCGGGGTTACTTACCCGAGGACGCTCTCACATTAAGTGATGAGGATACTGAGACCCTTTCTCAACCTTATAATGATGCACTGATAATCGTTTTTTATTGTGAATACATTTCAAATCAAAAGTGTGCTTGTGGATCCTTGTAGCTCGGTCAACATTATCAGGGGAGAGTGGAAGAGCAGCTCTGACTGCTCGGTCTAATCGTGCCTGCCTCTCGAGTCCTCAACGGATTAAACATGGCATGCGAAACAACGAAAGGAGAAATCACTCTCCCGGTCAACGTTGTCGGCACTATCCAAAATATCAAATTCCATGTTATCGAAGGAGACATGAGGTACAATTCCTTACTTGGAAGGCCATAGATACACTGCATGAGGGAAGTGCCATCAACCCTTCATCAAATGATGAATTTTCTAACGAAGGATGACATAAAAACTTTGTATGGGGAACAATATGCAGCGAGAGAAATGTTTGCGGTGCACGATGTGACACCACCACCGACTCCTCCCATATCGAAAGAGTCAAAGGATAAGCAAATAACGAAGTAGCAATCGCGAGACATGTTGTCGGCTACGCCCGAATAAAACAAGCAAAGGACTATGTTGTGTCCTAAAATTCAACGTTCTAAGAGCATCGAGGCTCAGAGTGCCATCACTATTAAGGTATAACCCTCTCCCTTTCGATTCACATTTCACACTAACCTTCGTGCAAGTATCCGATCAAAGCAGTCAGGATGCCACCCTGCTTGAAGACCTTAGGTTTCAAAGCATACGTTACACTCTATTCCTTCGATCGCATTTTAACCCAAGAGGAGTTTTACCGGCAAGGTTAATGAGGCAACATCTATATGCTACCTAAGGAAGACTCAACAAATATTCAAGGCTTCTCTTCAAATCAACCTCAAATACTGGGGGAGGTGGGATTCCCCAGAAGGTCACCTCTTCAGAGAAGTCAAGATGTGCTAAATAGGGTCTCAACTGGAAGATGTACCGGGCCAAACGGTCGAACGAATCGTATCCGTATAGAATAACTGAATCCTTTACAGGAAAAATGGGTATACTTTTACCAAGTAATCAAATAATACTTTCCCCTCCATTAAAGCATTTCTCGTTTCAACGAAGTTTGATACTTACAAAAATGGCTCTAGAGCCAAAAACCGCCCGAACACTCGGGGACTGGCATCAAAACAAAAAGTCGTATGACCTCCGGGTCGGAAGCTTCAAACTTGTAAGCCCTCAATGAGGCAACATCCAGTTTAAAAAATAGCTCCAGAAGCCAAAAACGTCCGAAAACTCGACGACGGGTGTAAAAAATTCGAAACCGTATGACCCCCGGGTTGGAAACTTCAAACTCGTAAGCCGTCAATAAGGCTACGTCAAGTCCAAAAAATAGAACCAGGGACAAGAAAACTTTCAATGTCTCAGGGATTGCCGCCAATCGCCACCCCATCAACTTATCAAAAACACGAGGTCATAAGACCCTATATGGGCATCCTCGACCTTGTAAGACCTATATAAGGCAACAACAATATCTGTAAGACCGCAATTAAGGCATGAACCATACTTGTACCAAGTAATCAAAACTGTAAGACCTCAAGTAAGGAATGCAAAAATTTATAAGACCTTACAAAAGGCATAATCCCAATCTTAAAGTTAAGGATATGTATCGAACTTACAAATCTCCTAATAAGGCATACCCTCGATATAGACGCCAAAATTGCTTCATTCGGAACTAAAAGGCTATGGCCAAACATAAATGACCACGGTCATAAGGCTCTGGCCAAATTAATACATCTTGGGGATGCCCAACCATCGCTACAAGATCACAGGCCTTCAATTTCTTTTAAAGTACTTCAAAAAGAACCTGTTAAATAGGCTACCCTCGACATAGGCGAAAGAGCTTTGACATATCAGCTCCAAACTATAGGCTTCGAAACACTCATCAATCGAGCTAAACCTCCCGAGGTGCTCGTTCATCACCATATAATGACTCACAATCGAGGTTTTTATCAAACCGTCGAAGAGTCAGGCAAAAAAAAAATTCAAAAAGTCCTTAATGAGGAAAAATAAAGCATATATTAGAGGTCGTATCGACCCTAATACGTAAAAGCCACTGTCGTCAGCACATATAAAGGGTCATACCAACCCAATACGTAAGATCCACTATCACCAGCCCATATTAGAGGTCGTACCGACCTAACACGTAAGAGCCTATGGCCAGCTTTAAATTTAAAACATAAGGGTCAATGATCTCGAGTCGAAACCAACTCGGAGACTGAACCCGAAACAGTTAAACCGAATATGCCTAAGAGCAAAAGCATAAGAGCTTAAAAAGCAGGCTTATACTAAAAGGTCCTACTGACCCAATGCATAAGACCCTAAGGGCTAGTATAAAATTCAAAACTTGAAGATCAATAAACTAAAGTTGAAACCCTACTTGAAGATGAAAACCAAACATAGTCAAGAATGCTTAAAGGCAAACGCGTAAGAGCGTACGGTCTAGCTCGACGAGTCCTGGGGCTGTATTGAAAGCCTAAGGGTTTATAACCCCAAGGCCCAATTTATCCAACCAATCATTGACAAAGTGTCGAAATTTAAAGCAAGGAAATACTTGCGCATGCGAAGAAGAATGGAACCAAAAGTTTTCCTTCTATAATTACATAAGTCTTCACTTACAAAGTTTTCTAGAAAAACCATACACAAGATTGAAAAGAAAAAATTCTAAGCCTACGTCCCCCTCAGGGACTACGACTCGTCGGTCTCTCTCTCACTATTTTTAGCATCGCACAGAAGGAACTTAGCACCATATTCATCCACCTCTGCCTACTTTATCTCTTCTGATAGGTCAAAGCCCCTAGAATGGATCTCCTTGAGGGTTTCCCTTTGAGATTTGCACCGAGCATACTCCTTGATTCTGCTCTCACGGTCAAGAGCCCCACTCAGCTCAGCTCGAGTGTCGGCAACATCCTTCAACTATGCGGACACTTGCTTATCAGACGTTGTTCAGATCACTTTGGCTTCAGCCGAGCATCCACAACATTAGTCTTCATTTTCAAAAGCTCAGACTCGAGCCCTATAATAATGTACATTAAGACTGAGGTGTTCTCATGAGCATTGCGGAGTTGCACTTCGAGGGCGAAAGCCTTGACCAAAGCATCCCTCTTAGCCTAAACCTTGGCATCCACCCAAGCCATTAGCTCATCGCACTCACACTTTGCTTGACCAACTTCGCTCCAAAGGCATTCCATGTCCTTCGTCTTTTTCTTCAACTGAAGAAAATTAAACATTAGCATTAGAAGATAGATGAAGAAACATGCACTCCCTTGGAACAAAAATTACCTACTCCTCGAGGTAGCTTTGGTAGTCCAGACTTTGACTCGCCTCATACCGTAAGTGTGACAACAAGTGTTCTCTCGCATGACAAAGAAGCCTGAGGGATTTCTCCCAATCCAAGGTTTTTCGTAGCCTAGCTTCACGATGAAGTAACTCGAACTTTCGCTTTTTTAAAAGCCTATGAAGGAGAAACTAGATAAGAGAAAAAAAATGCAGAAGCTAATAAACAGATGTGATCAACCAAAACTCACCACCGAGTAGAGCCACTGAACTGATTCAAAAGTCGAGCGCTCATCTACTAGTCTAGCTCCATCTACTCTAGTAAAATCACTCCCAGTTAGGATATGGTCGCTCGATATATGCGTCCCTTTTCTTCGAGCATCCCTCGAAGTACATTCGACAGGACAAGAAGTCACCGACAGAGAATCCTCGTTCCTCGAGGTACCTTTGACGATAAAAGAAGAGGGCAGTGGAGGAGGGACCATTTTACCAAATCCAGAGATCTTGGGTGCTACAAGCTTGGCGGATGCATCCTCTGTGAGCCTTTGGGCTGGACTCATCCTGCTATAAGTATCGTCGTCCTGCGAGGGCCCTTTTCGCTTATTATTACTATCCCTCGGCCCAGAAGCTGACGATCCTTCTCCCTCTCCGAGAGGACACGATCTCACCTCAAAGAACTCCCCAATGCCTATGATGACGGAGTTAGTACGCATAAAAAGAAAGTTCCTTTCAAAAGAGGAGCAAATCACGTAGCACATACCATGGTATTTTGCCTCCCATCTACCTTTAGACAAATCTCGCCACTTACTTTTTTCATAAGACGAGCGGGTCACTAACTTCCAAGCCCTATCCGTCAGGTCGGGGACCTCCTATGGCATCGATGGAATTGTTGCAAAAAGGAAAAGAAAGGTGCATTTACGGAGCCCGCCTCCGCCATAAATAAAACAACAAAGGCACAAATGTACCACTTATGTGTAAAAATAATTTAAATAGTAGCCATTTTGTATTTAATTAAGCAACTACAACTGTATCCTTTTAGTTTTTACCCTTTTGAAATAATTTGAATACACATAATTACTTTCAATAAAATATAGTAAAAATTATAATTATCAACTACATTACTAGATAATGTAGTTAATAAATTATTTATAAGAATACATTATTTTCCAAATTATGACATTGATTTTTAATTATTGAATAGTAGGCTAATTAACTAAAAATTGAGGAATAATTAATATTAAATATAAACCTATGTAATGTATATAAAGGTTATTTTAATAATCTAAAAATAGGAAGTATGATACATTTTGTAATTATATAATACTAAATTATTAATTTCCACACTATACATCACTATTTTTTTTTTTGTAAAATAGGTATTGTTTATCAAAAACATTTTCAAATAACTTATTGTAAATCGTTAAGTATAAATAAATTAATTTTAAAAGGGTGGGGGTAAAAATTGGTCTTCAATAGATACATATTGTGATGATTGATACAATGTATATATACAAGAACCGAATCTTAGAGGAAGTTCCAAATGGTGAATTTCGATTAAAGGGATTATGAGCCAAGATTGAAAGAAGAATCTTCAGTCAAAATTGTGTTAATGGGATTATATGGATTTGTAACGACCCGGCCGGTCATTTTTAAATTTACGCCCCGATCCCCCACTAACTGCTTACCCGAAGTTCATTTCTGCTATTTTGGTTTGCTGGGATGTTCGGTTCTAGGATTCGGAGTGTATTGGGACACTTAGTCCCTAAATGAGAGCTTAATAGTTGAAAAATGGTCCGTATTCGGAACAGTGTGAAGACGACCTCGGAATAGAAATCTGATGGTTCCGTTAGCTCCGTTAGCTGATTTCGGGGTTGGGAGCGTGTTCGGAATATAATTTGGAGGTCCATAGCTCATTTAGGCTTGAAATGCCGAAGTTTGAAATTTTTGAAGTTCCGGTCCCATAGTGAATTTTTGATCCGAGGGTTGGTTTGGGATTCTGGAAGTTTCTGTAGCTTCGTCATTTCATTTTGGACGTGCGTGCAAATTTTCAGGTCAATCGGACGTGTTTTGGTTAGGTTTTGAAACGAAAGCAAGTTTGGTTAAATTTTGAAGTTCTTAAGTTCTAATCATTGAGTAATTCGTGTTTCCGGCGTTGTTTTAGGTGATTTAAGGATTTGAACAAGTTTGAATGATATTATAAGATATGTTCGTAGGTTTGGTTGGGGTCCCGGGGGCCTCGGATGTGTTTCGGATGCCCAACGGGACACTTTGTGTTGAAAAAGAGTTGCAGGGTTTCTGTTGTTTCTGCTGCAAATTTTAACCATTGCGATCGCATGCCCAACCATGCGATCGCGCAGTGTAAATTCTGAGGGGCCTGTTTTCCTTCTATGCGATCGCGTAATGCCTCCTGCGATCGCATTGATTTAACTTTTCCTCCTCCGCGATCGCGACGTCCCTTCTGCGATCGCATAGAGCAGTCTCCCAGGGCTCGAAATTTCTTCTACGCAATCGCATAGCCACTCCTGCGATCGCACTGAAGAAAATATCTGGGCAGAATATAACATTTCAAAATGAGGGTTCTACCATTTTTGCAAAAACTCAAGCTAGAGAGCTCGGTTTTGGGAGATTTTTTGAGGGATTTTCAGAGGCAACTATTGGGTAACGATTCCTTACTCTCTTATGATTAATATCCACTAATCTAAACTGGAATTCAACCTTTAATTTCTGATTTTGAATGAAACTTGGGGTAAAATCCTTAGACCTAATTTTGATGATTTGATTGGGCATTTGACCTCCGATTTGGGAGATTTTTATATGGTTAGACTCGTGAGAGTACGAGGGTTCTGAAAATGTAAAAATATTTTGATCCCGAGATGATGGCTGGAGGGATATTTTGGTCATTTTACCCATTTTCGCGCCTTAGCTTTAATTTTAATAGTGTATTTAGTTACTTGCGATGTTATTTACACTATGTCATTGGTTTGAATAGGTTTGGGCCACTCGGAGTTGGATACTCGTGGCAAGGGCATTGTTTCTTAGCGGTTTTGTACTGGTTCGAGGTAAGTGGCTTGTCTAACCTTGTGTGCGGGACCTCTCCCCTTAGGATATCTTATGTGTTGATTTAAACGCCTTGTACGCGAGGTGACGAGCGTGTACTTGTGCAAATTGTCAAAAATCCGCTACTTGAATTGCTCAAACTGTGTTATCTCTGTTGTTTGACTATATTAAATGTAAGATTTATCCAGTGTTAGTTAGAGGAGTATGACTAGATAGAATTAACTGTCTAAATGCTTAATTGCCTTAATTGAAATTACGTGGAACATGTTGGGATAGAACTTAACTGTTAATTGTAGTTATGTATTCCATTCTTTGAGTATTTTCCTTGTTTTTGATTGTGTTTTTTGTATTATGGACTGCGGGTTCAATTCCCTGAGATCCTTGTTACTGAGATGAGCGGACTGCGGTTTCAATTCCCGGAAATCCTTGTTATTGAGATGAGTGGACTGCGGGTTCAATTCCCGGAGATCCTTGTTACTGAGATGAGTGGACTGCGGGTTCAATTCCCGGAGATCCTTGTTATTGAGATGAGTGGACTGCGGGTTCAATTCCTGGAGATCCTTATTACTGAGTTGAGTGGACTGCGGGTTCGATTCCCGGAGATCCCTGTTATTGAGATGAGTGGACTGCGGGTTTGATTCCTGGAGATCCTTGTTACTGAGATGAGTGGACTGCGGGTTAAATTCCCGGGAGATCCATGGGCAGCTGAGGGAAATTTTTGTTATGTTGTTTTTCCTTGTTAATATTAATTGTTAGTGACTTGTAGTCTCTATTCTGCTTTCTTTTGTTGTCATTTCAGATTATTTACTATCCTACAGTGTTCTATACTATTATTTTATTATTCTCGGTAGGGTCCTGACCTTCCTCGTCACTACTCCATGGAGGTTAGGCTTGGCACTTACTGAGTATCGCCGTGGTGTACTCATGCTACTCTTCTGCACACTTTTGTTGTTCAGATCCAGGTACATCTGATCAAGCGCATTACCGGTGATCGCAGAGCCACATTGGGAGACTTGAGGTATGCATCTGCCGCGTCTGCAGATCTGAAGAGTCTCCTTCTACTCTTCCTTATAGATAGTAGCTCATTTCATTTTGTTCGGTTGTATAGATATTTCTGGATGATAGAGCCATAGTTTAAATTATTTAGCATGTGGTTGCCCGTGAGTTTCCGGGTCTTGGAGGTTGTATTTCAGTATTTGAGTTGAAGTGTATGTGCCAGATGGCACTCAGTACATTTTCCTATGTTATTCAACATTTGTTTTGTTGTTTCGTAAAGGTTGATAAATTCCGCAATTGTGTTAGGCTTACCTAGTCGCGAAGACTGGGTGCTGTCATGACAGGTTCACGATTGGTGAACTAGGGTCGTGACAGGATTGAGGTGACATGAGATCACTTTTTTCTTTTGGAAAACCGCTAGGCAACTGCCTAGTGTTAGTTTTTTATATATAAAAATCCAAAAAAATAAAATTACAGTGTCTAGTGGTCTAACATAATTAAAAGGATAAACTTTGACGATTACGTTAGTCCTATTATTAATATTGATTTTGAAACTCCACAATCACATTTGATCTATTATAATTATTGAAATTAAAAACTAGCATTGCATAATGAACATAAAAAATTGGAGATTTGGTCCGCATTGTTAGCTTCAGTTTGTTGGAACAAGTAGTCGTTGTCTTGTACTTCTTTAAGTTGTATGGCTTGTAAACTCAGTAAAAATTGATATTCCCATATGGTTGCATTTGTAGCATTTGCAAGAATAGCCCAGGTCATTAAAGAGTTCATTGCCATTGTCAAGATTGTGAAGCTAATGTAGTCGTCTCCTGTCTTCAATGCCTACAGAATAATAAGACTTCGCGTGCATTATGCAAATAATTGCAATAGCACGTGCACAGGTATGTGTATGATGAGTTTTTCAGTGATTTGACGGCATTGGAGCAATTGTTGGCACTTTCGAGGAGACCATATGTTAAAGTGGGAAAATGTATCGACCCAACCGGTCATTTTGAGTTTTAACATTCTGTTATGTTATTTGAGACCTTGAGCTTCATATGGTATATTAGGCAGAGTGATTCTTAATTTGAAAGCTTTAAGTTAGAAGAATTGATTAAGATTTGAATTTTGTGTGAACGACTCAAGATTAGTGATTTGAAGGCTCAAATAGGTTCGTATGATAATTTTGTACTTGTACATATGCTTGATTCGATGCTTCTAGTCGAAGGTTGGAATGTTGAACTTATGACAGCTATTTTAGTTTGATGCATGAATCTTTGATTTGATGTTTTTATTCATGTTTTGAGACTCTGGACAAGTTTGAATAAGGTACATGAACTTTTTAATGAATGGATGGGGTTTCGAGGGGCTTGGGTGAGTTTCAGGTTGGTTTCAGATCATTTTGAACCACTTTGAGATTGCTCATTTTGTGGTTCTCAGGTATGCATCGCAATCACGATACTTTTTGCTGCAATCACAAAGTGTCCTATAGCATATTTTCTTAACCTTAATTGCAATGTGTGGTCCGCATTTACAGAGAAGAGCTAGAACCTATTCATCAGGGTTGCTTAATGGCCTTTGCGACCGCATAAAAGGGAGGGACTGCACAAGCTTGGTTATCGCGATTGAGTAGAGGAACTCATGTTCACATAAAGCAAATACGAGTTGGCCTTTGTAATTGTGGTGCCTTGCTCGCATTTGCATAAAAGGGCTGGAGGACATTCATCGTGATCACGTGACTAAAGGTCGCAATTACAAAGAAGGATGTTCAGTTAGGCGCAATTTAAGTTCAGATATTCATGAAAGAAGCTCATTCCTCTATTTCTGAATTGGGATCACGAGAGAAGAGGAATTTAAGAGGATTTCCATTGCTACTTTGTGTAATGACCCAAATGGCTATTTTGAGTTCAAATGATCCATTTTACTATTCGAGACTTGTAATAGGTCTATTTGGTGTTTGATGACTTTGGTCATGGTTTGTTTTTATTTTTAGGAGGTTCGAGAATATATTGGAAGAAAAATTCTCATTTTGGAAGCTATAAGTTGTTAGAGTTTGTGCAACAACCTGACCGGCGATTTTGAGCTTTATCAGCCTGTTCAACGATTTGAGACTTTAAGCGGCTTCATGTGGTACATTATAACCTGGGTGTATGATTGGGTTTGAATTTCGAGAGGTTCAATGTTGATTTGGAAGAGTGATTGTCAATTCGGAAGCTTAAGTTGGAAGAGTTTACCAAGGTTTTACTTTTGACTAAACAATCGCGGAATCCGAATTTGATGGTTTCAATAGGTTCGTATGCTGATTTTTGATATGGTTGTATGTTCGGATCCATTTTCGGATGTTCCTAGAAGGTTTTGTCTCTATTTATCGAAAGTTGTCAATTTGAAGACCAGGAAAGTTAGAGGTTTGACCGGAAGTTGATTTTGTTGGTATTGGAGTCCTATTGTGGTTTTGAGACCTTGGATATGTTCAATTGGTTGATTGGAGATTACGTGCAAAGTTTGATTGTAATCTGAAATGTCTAAGCGTGATTCAAACACGTTCAACAAAGTTGGAATGTTTGAAAGTTAAGATACTGATTTGATCTTCATATATTGGCTTTGATGTTACTTGTGGTGATCTTAGCCTTTGAATAAGTTTGGATAATATATTTGTACTGGTTGGTATGATTGGACGGGATCTCGAGAGGCTCGGGCGAGTTTCGGTGTGGTTTCAAACCTTTTCGTTTGAGTTTGTATTGCTTGTTTTTTATGATTCTGATGTGCTTCACGATCGTGAAGGTATGATCGCGTTCCCATAGTGTACGTGGGAAGCTGGGAGCATTTTGATACACGCTCACATGGAAAGTTAACCATTCACAAGGAATTGATAGTTTGGACAGTATGTTCACCTAGGAGTATACGTGTTCACATAGAGAAAGTGTTTGATGGGTGCTTGGTGTTCGTGTTTGTGGGCTAGAGAATGAATTCATATGGATTGAGCTTGGTGACCTTAATGATCGCGAGCTCTTTTCTGCGATTGCAGTGATGATTTTTATCCGGGGGTAAATATCTACCTTGCGAACGCGAATGAGATGTTGTGTTCACGATATATGCATGGGCAAAACTTTTAAGTGATATATTTCGGTACTATTCCAATTATTTCATAATTTGATCCCATAACTTCGAAAGGGGGATATTTTGAAGAGAAATTCACTACTATATTAGAGGTAGGTAATTTTCACTTGGGAATTTGGGTAATCACCTCTTAAGTTGGGCCCTATGAGTGTAGTCACTTGATATGTGCTTAGTAAAGGACTTATATCAGGCACTCGTATAGGTGTGATGCCCCGATATGTCATCTAATGAATTAAAACCAAATTATGTTTTCTAAGGACTTAAAAACCTCCTTTTACCCTTCCTCGATTTGGTTGTATAGTCCGGGCGTATTTTCAAAAAGCTTTTGTGTTGAATGTTGATAAAAATAAGGATTTTTTATTAAAAACATCATTTGAATTGATTGCGGTCAATTTTGTTTTTATTATACTGGCCCAGATTTGTGTTTTGGCAGTCCCGCTAGGTCCTTACTGAAATACTGGACTTGGGTGTATGCCTGGAATAGGATTCGGAGATCCCTAGCCCGAGTTATGAAGTTTTTGTTAAAGAATGAAATCTGAAAAAATATTAGTTTTTAAGAAAAGTATTGATGTTTGATCTTGTTAATATCAGGTCCGTATTTTGGTTCCGGAGCCCATTATAGGTTCAATATAATATTTGAGACATGTATGTAAATTTTGGTGAGAAACGAAGTTGGTTTAACGCGATTCGGACGTCCGGTTGTGAAAATTAAAATTTCAAAGTGTTCTTGAGAATTTCATTTGATTTGGTGCTAAATTCGTAGTTCTAGGTGTTATTTTTTCCATCTGATCATGCGAGCATGTTTTTATGATGTTTTAAGACTTGTGTCAATGTTTGGCTTGGATCCCTAAGGGTTCGGGTGAGTTTTGGATAGGTTATAGAGTAATTTAAATTTGGAAAATTTTGCTTGTGTAACTGAGCAGGTTGCAGGCCTCTAATGTCGTATTTGCGAGATCAGGCATCGCAATAACTACTCTGAGGGGTCCACATCATTGAGCTAATTCTCACATTTCGAGGAGAATCTGTACCAGCAGTGTTCGCAATTGCGAACTTTCCTACAAATTTGCAAAGGGAGTCTAGGAATGGTAGGGATCGCAATTGCGATCAATTGGTGGCAATTGCGGAAGGTAGTGCTCGCATTTGCAAGACTTTCTTTGCATTTGCGATAAAATTAGGAATGGGGAGACCTTCGCATTCGTGGTAGGTTCTTCTCTTTTGCGAACCCCAATGCTACACCTGCAACTGATCAAAATGACTTTTGGACAAGATTTTTCATTCATTTTTCAAATTTTCAAAACCTAAAAGCCAAGAACCAGTTTTCCAAAGACTTCTTCTTCTCCAAATCATAGGTAAGTGATCCTTAACTAATTTATTTCAATATTTCACTTTATTTTACAAGATTTTAACCTAGAATATAATATTTTCATGTTGGAAGTGGGGTTTTTTGTGTAAAAATTAGGGATTTAGACCTCAAAATTAGGTCGGATTCCAAAATTAATTACATATCCGGACTCAGGGGTGAATGGATAATCAGGTCTTGGTCCAAATTTTGGGTTTGGACCATGCGGGCCCGGATGTTTACTTTTTCAATAATAACCTAAATTGAGTCTTTTTTTATCGTAGGTGATTCCTAAGGCTTGTTTTGAAATGTTTGATTGGCAATTTTCTAGATATTGTTGGTTTAGAGGCGTGTTTGAAAGGCAAAGCTATGATTGATCTTTGAGTGGCCTTTGGTTCAAAGTAAGTGGCTTGCCTAACCTTGTGTGGGGGAACTACCGTTAGGATTTGATACTATTTGATATGTGAGCGCCGTGTACTGGAGGTGATGAGTGCGTACACGCGCTATTTGTTAAAAACTCCGTTTCCATTAAGAAATATACTTGTTTACCTCTATTTGAGCCACACTAGCATATATAATTGTCCTGTTTAGTTTAGAACAGCATGACTACGTGTTATAGTTGATTACCGGAATTTTGTGCAACATGCTTAATGAATTTTATGCTTCTTTGTTGACTTGGACTTAGTATAAATCATAGGATTTTGTGTTGTAGATATAATTCTAATGTTTACTGCTTATTTAATTTGGGACTACGGAACGGTATTTCGGGAGATACCCCAGCACTGTTTATTTACTTTGGGACTATGAAACGGTATCCCGGGAGATTCCCATGTACTGCTTATTTACGTCGGGGACTATGGAACTGATAAGTTCTGCGTCTTTTAGTTTATGATTTGACAAACTTCATGAGAGAAAAAGATAAGAAATCTAATACATTTAGTTCCTTTGCATTCAGAGTAAATAGTTAGATGCCTGGTTCAATTCTCCATAAAATCAAATAAGGAAATAGCTGAGGAAACAGATGAGGTTATAGACAGGGGTTAGTTCCCCTGGTCGTTGTACAGTCAACTCTACAGCTGTAAAGGTTGTTGCATTGTACTGTTTGGCAGCAGTACAACAACATAGATGTAGCTTGCTAAGGCCAAAGTAAAGGCCATTTTATTACATCACCCTTAATGATATCACACACATTTATTATTAACTTAAGGCAAGGGATTTCATCTTCTTGACACTTGCAAATCAAAAGAAAATATTCTCTCAAGTACTAGCCACCACATCTCTCAAGAACAAAGCTACTGCAACCTCAAGGACCAGATCCAAAGATTGAAGATATCTTAAGTCCTTAGGTTTGTTGAGTCTTTGTTATTTTGTTCTTCACTTGTAATTTTTACTTAGCTTAGTTAGAATCATTGTGTAGGAAACCTTTGTAAATCATAAACCATTGTGTTTGTGTCTTTGCTAGAGTCAGTGGAGTTGGGAGTCTTTCTAATAGATGTATTACAAAGTGGCTTGTAATAGGTGTGTTACAAGTGAATGAAGGATACCAAAGTATTTGTAATAGAGTTATTACAAAGTGGCTTGTAATTGAGTATTACAAGTTAAGAGGGTAATTCCTAGGTTGCATAGATTATATTCTAAAGTTTGCTCGGTTAGTCGAGTTGAAATCCTACTAAGGTAGGTCCTGGTTTTTCATCCCTTGTGTAGTTTTCCACATAAATATCGTGTGTTCTTTATTTACTGCCGATTTACTATGGGAACAGATAGAGAACCTGGTTTCCTATACTGTATGGTTTTATAGTATATTCTTATAGTGGGAACTAATAGAGAACCTGGTTCTCTATATAGTTTGCTGGACCCTTAGATTGTATCAATTAGTATCAGAGTAAGTTTTTTTGTAAAAGGTTAACACCTATAAAGAAACTTCACGGCTGCTCCACCAAACTTCTAGGAACGAAAATCAACATACAGACCCCCAAGATTCAACAGCAAATACTATGGTTGGTGGAAAACAAGAATGCATGACTTCATAATGATTGAAAGAATCCGAGTTTTTGGGATGTTATTTGTGATGGTCCCTTTGTCCTTAAAAAGTTTATTGGAGAGGGAACAAGGATTGTTCCACAAAATAGGAAAAAAATACAATGGTACTGACCGAAAATCTATTGAGAAGAACTTCAAGGCGAAGAAAATTCTTATGTGTGGTATTGGACCAAACGAGTATAATCGTATCCCGGCATGTGAATCTACCAAGGAAATATGGGAAGCTCTTCAAACGGATCATGAGGGAACTACTCAAGTAAAGCAGACCAAAATAAATATGCTCACCACTGAGTATGAACTCTTTAAAATGGAAGAGCATAAGTCCATTCAAGAGATGCGTATTTGTTTCACCTCCATAATCAATGAGCTTCATTCTCTTAGTGAAATCATTCAAATCAACAAGATGGTCTGGAAGATACTCAGTGTTCTACCAGGTTCTGGGAGAGCAAGGTTAATGCTATGAGTGAAGCCAAAGACCTGGAGAAGCTGACTATTGATGAGCTTATTGGAAATCTTAAAACATATGAGATGAAGAGAAAGAAGGATCTTGAAAGAATGAAGTCCAATGAGGAGAGAAACCTCATTCTCAAAGCTGCCCACACTGACTCAAGTAGTGATGAATCTGAAATTATGTATCTCACTTGAAGATTTCAAAAGAGGGTTCATAAAAATAGTGGGATCCCAAAGAAAGGAAGTTCCAGCAGGAATTTCAAAGGAAATAGTTGCTGCCATTAGTGTGGAAAGCCTGGTCACTTCATTAAAGAACGCCTCTTCATAAGCAGGATCATTACAAAACCAACACTGATAAGGCGGCTAAGAGGAACCAGGTGACTAATAGGAAATTGAAAAGAAGAGATGCTGCTGACAACATGGTGAAGAAAGCTTTGGATGACTGCGGAAATTCCTCCAGCAAATCTGAAGGTGAGGATGACCAAGGAGATACATCTATGGTGGTTGTTAATGATAAATCTTTAGAATATGAGTCAATCATTGCACCAATGGCTAAAATAGATGATGACAAGGACAAGGGGGAAGATGAGGTAAGTTTTTTTGATGTTCAAAGAAATTTAAAAACTTACTCTAAAAAAAGTTGATGTCCTTAGAAAAGGTGTTGATTCATGCCTATTATAGCCTCATTAATAAGAAAAATACTTTAACATAAGAAATTGGTGACATAGAACAACAGAGGGATGATATGGCAATTTCCATTATAGACTTGAAGGAACAAGTGGAAGAAGAAACTAGAGAAAATAACTTGTTGAAAAACCAAACAAAAGATTGGATGGACAACACTAAAGGTAAAGATGTGTCTAGTAAGGCTCAACTTGATCTTGAGAGTGAGCTTAAGAAAGTTAAAACAAGTCTTGTTACCGATCTTGAAAAACTAATAGACAACTTTTGGGAGGATTTGAAAACGGTTAAAAATGATCTTGATAAGTCACTTAAATGTAACTGTTCCTCAGATGTAATAACTTTTATGTATAAGAGTAATAGTGAAAAAAAGAAAGGGATCACGTTCCAAAAGTGTAAAACATCATATAATTCCCATAGCAAGTATGTAACCGAGGATGATAATTGGTTGTGTACTCACTGTGGTCAAACGACTGGGGCATGTGAGTTTTTATTTGCTAAACAAGTCAGTTATGGAGGACCTAGTTCATGGACTAATCATTCAACGTTGTATGCCACTTGATTAACAAATGCATTATCAAGTCCCTTCTTGAGAAGTCTCTCTATGAACTTCTCAATGGGAGTAAACCAATGCTGACTTACCTAGGAGTCTTTGGATGCAAATAATATTTTGTTCTCAACAATGGTGGAAAATGGTCGCATAACAACGAATACGGAGGTGGAAAATCTACATATGTTCTTAATAAAGCTATAGATATTGAAAATGGAAAGACTAATTTGATGAGTCAAGTCAAGCAAGGTGATTAAGGAGATGCAGCAGAATCTCCAAAAGGCACAGAGGAACCTCGTCCCTCTATCACCTCGACTGAATCTGACCATAGGGACATTGATGCTGAATATGGTACTCTTGATGTAGAACAAAAAAGTGGAAATCACATTTCTGTTGTCGTCAATGATGATTCACATATGGAGGAACCTGGTCCTTCAAATTATGATATTCGATTATCCAACTAGAAGAAAAAAAGTTCATATCCCTTCAAAATGTAACCACACCCCTAGACTCTGGTATTCAACCTTGTTCTATGGAAAGGAACATGTTTTCTCTCTTAGCACTCTCATCTCAAATCAAGCCTAAGAACATCAAAGAAGCATAGAAAAATTCTAACTGGATAGCTGCTATACAAGAAGAACTCTATTAGTTGAGAGGAACCGAGAGTGGCACCTGGTCCCTAAGCCTTCAGACAGGACACTGATTGGAATCTAGCCTAAAAGACTATCACTTGCTGCCAAGGGAATTTTAAGGTATCCTAAGGGAATGCTAGACCTGGTCCTCATCTATTTTTCAGGAAATATTTTTGACTTGGTTGGATATGCAGATACTGATTATGTTGAATGTTTGGTCGATAGAAAGAGCACATCTGGAACGCCACAATTTCTGGTGTCATGCTTGATATCATGGGGTACAAAGAAACAAACTATGTGGATCTTTCTACTACTAAAGTTGAACACGTGGTTGTTGCTTCTTGTTGTGCTCAACTACTAGAAACCTAGAAACATCTTGAAGACTTCGGTGTATTTACAGCTTAAACATGGTAACACATAAGAGGACAGAGCCATTGATGTGTGACATCACTTTTTGAGGGATGATGTTTAAAATGTTATGATTTGTATGATGTTCTAGAAGATTTAGGACCAGGTAGCAGACATCTTTACCAAGGCACTAGCAGTGAACACTTTGAAAGAAATCGTGTGGAGTTGAGGTTGATCAAGCTTAACTAAGGACCTGATCTCTAAATGATTGGTATGCTAAGAAGGAAAGGTACAATGCTAAGAAGTGTTTTTTGGAAACATGTAACTGAAATTAATACTATTACTGGCATACATACATGGTAGTTTAGGACAAAACAAGTAAGGGTGGCATTTCCCTTCTAAGAGTTTTTGCTCAAAATTTCCAAAACCGTCAAGGAACCTGGTTCCTGTGGCTCAGGTTAGTAGTCTCTTAAATATTTATATGCCTTTTTAAACTAATGAAGTGTAATGTCATTTACTTATTACCATCTCTCTCCAAATTTTTGAGTCAAATATGTTAGACCTTTTCTAAACTGACATGTTGCCCGAAAACCATTTCCTTATCTCACATCCAAAACTTATCGCAAAAGAATCCTTCTATCCAAATATGCCAGAAGTGAACCCAACTCTATCACCTTCCAAAATCCTAACTCCATCTGAATCGAAACTCAAGAATAATTTAGTAGATTTTGATGGATTTTAATTGAAAATGAATGGGGTAGATCTAATATTCTAGAGAGTGAGACTGAAATTATTGCTAGGTTTGTTGAAGCCTTGAAGGATGGATGAATCGGTGAATGTGCTGGAAAAGGAGGAACTAAATGACGGACCGGGTTCCTCAAATCCTTCTTAGCATGTTAATTTTGATGATGATCTTCCTTTTTTTTGCACTTAAATGAACTTCTAATTTAGTAAAACGGATTGATGAAAAGTAGGTTGATTGATGATGAAGTGGTATGACCTGCTGATGTGGTGATTGTGGAAGAGAGTATGAAGTGGAAAAATCTTCACTTATGAGAAAGAATTCAAAAATGAAGAAAAGAAAGTTGGCTGAGAAGGATACAATGGATGATAAGGGTGAACAGATTGAGATGAAAAAGAGGGAGGAAGGATGCTCAGGGAAAGAAAAGGTATTGTGAGTGAGGAACATGGTTCCCTACAGAAGCAAAAGGTTGAGTTATCGGTTTTGGAGAGGTAGAAGACTCGGAAGTCTCAAAAAGTGCTGTTAGGAAGAGTGTTGACTCTGATATTACTGAAAAATGGAGGAACTTCTTGAAATTGTTGCGTTTTAAAAATGGAATCACCTATTTGTTCCTCCAAGTCCCAATGTTTATGAAGAATAAGTAAAAAACTTCTATGTTGTATGTGATACTGTGATGCTATGTGTGCATGTGATTGAGCTTGTTCTTGATGAGGAGAAGCTTGGGGAGATTCTTGGTGATCTGATTAATGGTTCAGGTTGCTCAGATAGGTAGAGAACCAGGTCTCCGTAGACCCTTGGTAGAATAGAATGTTAAGTTCAAGGGTGATAATTAAAGATTGAGGAAATAGGTGGAGGAACTGAGAGAGCATATGGTCATTGATCAAAGAATGAATGAAGGAATGGACAAGTTCATCAAGGCCTTAGCTTCTTAATTTTCTTCCTGTCCAGTGATCCATGTTTTTCATTCCTTCCAAATTCCCTCGAATTCCTATCTTCTTTTTATCCCTATATTTGATGACATTGGTACTTAGTTGTTGTCATATTCTGTAGTGTTGAAACAACTATGCTTTTGTTATAATTACTTTACTATGGGCAATAACTCTATTTTGTGCAATGAAATTCATTTGATGTTCTTGTTATTATATTTATGCTGTGTTTCCCAAGTGGCATGAGTTAATGTTGCTGAACTTCTTTTTGGTTATGCTTCTTCTTATATTCTTTTCAATGATGCCAAAAGGGGGAAGTTACATAATTGTTAGTAGGGGAAGGAACATAATCGAATTGATATGTTTTTTGGTGCCTGAAATATAGCTTTGCTTCGTAGAGGGAACGTTGCTAATAACATTATGATTATAGGTCTAATCCGCCGGAAAACATGTGAGGAATCTGGTTCTTAAGGGGATAATTAATTTTGGGTTTGTCATCATCTAAAAGGGGGAAATTGGTAAGTTATGTTATTTTGTGTTTAGATGATTTGCCAAAAAATCTTGAAAAACCAACTATGATTAGTTCCTTTGGTCTGTTTCACATAGGGAATATGGCTAATTCATAGGGGAACAATGTGGATCTGGTTCTAAGGGGGAATATCGATTCTAAGTTTGTCGTCATCAAAAAGGCAGAAATTGATAAGTTATGCATCTTTTATTTTGATGATTTGAAAAACTTCATGATAGAACAAGATAAGGAATCAGATACAATTAGTTTCCTTGCATTCAGAGTAACTACTCAGATGTGTGGTTCAATTCTCGATGCAATCAGATAAGGAAACAACAGATGGAACAGATAGGTATCAGTTCCCTTAGTCGTTGTACAGTTAACTCTACAGCTGTAAAAGCTTCTGCACTGTACCGTCTGGCAATAGTATAGCAACACAATTGTAGCTTGCTAAGACCAAAATAAAGGGAACATTATCACATCACCCTTGATGACATCACATACACATATTATTAACATGATGCAAGGAATTTCATCTTCTCAACACTTGCAAATCAAAAGAAAATATTCTTTCAAGTGTTAGCCACCAAATCCCTCAAGAACAAAGTTTTCGCAACCTCAAGGACCAGATCAAAAGATTGAATATATCTTATGTCTTAGGTTTGTTGAGTGTTTATTATTTTGTTCTTCAGCTGTAATTCCTACTTACCTTAATGAGAATAATTGTGCAGGAAACCTTTGTAAATCGTAAACCATTATGTTTGTGTCATAGCTAAAGTTAGTCGAGTTGGAAGTCTTTGTAATAAAGGTATTACAAAGTGGATTTTAATAGGTGTGTTACACGTTAGTGAGGGATAACAAAGTCTTTGTAATAGAGTTACTACAAAGTGGCTTGTAATAGAGTATTATAATTTAGTGAGGGATTAAAAAGTTAATTCCTAGGTTGCACTAGTTTCCACGTAAATATCGTGTGTTCTTTATGAAGTTTGTTCGGTTAGTGGAGTTAAAATCCTACTAGGATAGTGATTTTTAACCCCTTGAGGAAGGAGTTTTCCACGTAAATATCGTGTGTTCTTTATTTACCGCTGATTTACTATGGGATGGGATAGAGAACTTGGTTCCCTATCCTATTTTGTTTTATAGACTGTTGCTTACTGTGGGAATTGATAGAGGACCTGGTTCTCTATATAGTTTGGTGGACCCTTAAATTCTATCAGGAATAGTATTTTGGGAGATTTCCCAGCACGTTTTGGACTAGGAGACGGTATCCCGACAGATCCCCTGTTGCTATTACTGTGTTTTGAGCTATTGGTTTTTATTAAATTCGATTCTTGTTAGAGTTTCGTAATTATTTTATTGTAATACATAATTCTATCATATTTCCTTATATTTGTACCAGTAGGGCCCTGACCTAATCTCACCACGGATCGATCGAGGTTAGGCTTGGCATTTACTGTGTACCATTGTGGTGTACTCATGCCCTTTCCTACACATGTTTTTCATGTGCAGATCCAGGTTCATCGTACCAGCCTCATCACTAGTTGCAGTCGTTGCTGCTCGTTAGAGACTTCAAGGTACACCTGCTCACACCCGCGAATCCTCAACGTCCCCCTCTATACACTTATATTCATTTGTCTTTCTTTCCATAGAGGTGATGTATACAACAGTTGAAACTTCTTAGTAGCTTGTGACATGCGACATTTCGAGTTTTGGGAGGATTGAAAATTGTATATTCCGAGCGGTATTGTTTTTTCTTATTAACTATATTTGTTAGCTGTTATCCTTGTGTTTTCATTTCATTTCTACAATATTAGGGTTACCTAGTCGCAGAGACTAGGTGCCATCACGACAGTTCACAGAGGGAGAACTTGGGTTCGTGACAATAGTGCTAAGTGTGTGTGGGATGATTCAGATGTATTGTTAGGCACTGAAAGAGTGCTGAGAGTATAACTAAGGGGTACGTGTGCCATGTACCATGAATGTGTTAAAATTTGGTATACTTGATTATTTAAATGTGTAATTGTTGAGTCGGAATAGACCCTTTAGCAATACATCTTTTAGGCTAGACTTGATATTTACTGGTACTATGTTTTGGACTCATACTACACTTGTGCACATTTATGTGCAAATCCAGAGATTGGAATTCGTAATTCCCTTGAGCTGAGAAGGAGTATTATTAGAGACTTTGTGGGTAAGCTGATTGGGATCCACCGATTTACAGCACATGAAGTCCCATTTCCCTATATTTCTATTTCGGACAGAGGTATTTGATGTAGTGACACCAAGTTTTGGGTGTTGTAGATGGCTGTAGTCGTTTTAGACTTTATCGTTGATTATGTAATTATAACGTTAAATTGAGATTTATTCCACATTGTTATTTATGTCATGAAATAGTAAAATGGTCTAATAATTGGATTCTATTATTGGTGTTGAATATGGCTTTGCTAGCAAGCGGGTTAGGCACTATCACGGTTTTTAGTGCAATTTTTTGGTCGTGATAAGTTTACCAATATTTGACTTTTAAGTAAACGACTATGGAATGGTGATTTGATGGTTATGTTAGCTTTTTGTATTGATTTTTGACTTATACGTAAATTTGGTTTAGGTCTCGGTCGACCTGAGGTCATTTAAGTGCTTCTAGTCAAAAGTTAGAAATTTGAGTTACAAATATTTAAAATTCTTAGTGTGTTTATGTGTGATTTTTTATTTTTCATGTTCTTTTGATGATTTGAGCTTAAGAGCATGTTTATATTAGTTTTATTTACTTATATAGATGTTTGGATGGGTTCTGAGGGCACGAGTGAGTTTTAGGATAGCTTCGAATAATTTTAGAAAGTTGTCCATTGGTGATGTTGATGTTGCCACAATTGCGAACAATAATTTGCAAATGCAAGGTCTGCACTTGTGAGATTTGCGAAGGGTAGCTTCACTATTGTGAATCTAGGATAAAGATTGTGGATATTTTGCGAAGGGTAGCTTCACTATTGTGAATCTAGGATAAAGATTGTGATATCCACAAATGCCACTTACCTATCGCATTTGAGGCATATGTGGCTTAGGAGATCTTTTGCAGTTACATGACGAAAATATTAAAAAATATTCTTTTATTAGAATTTCTCTCTTTTGGCTCTCGGCGCATGTTGTGCTAATGTACACCGTTTGAGAATTAGCCATGGCGAGAAAGTGAGGCCGACAAAAAATAGACCCACTCGTGATTTTCGAAGAAGTAGTAAGCGCAATAATAATAGTAGATACACTAGCTAGAGGTATTTAACCAAGTAGCCACACCAATTGGTAGCCAATTTTGACCTAGCTCACTAAAATTCGGATTTTCAAGCACAACAATAGGACCGAGGAAATGGCTAAACCTAAGTGCAATGAAACTGAATAAAGCATCGTCATCCTGTAAAGATATATCAGTGAACAAATTAGCCGAATGTATAGAGGTTCCAAAGATCAATGAAATAGTTGAATAGATGGAGCCAAGACCAACGGAACAGTGCATAAGAGGGACTAAACTCAACAATAGTCGATGCAAATGGAGCCATAATCGCTGGAAAAACCATAGGTCAATTTGTTTGCTAGGAACAGATTTCAGAAAATAGGCACTCTCTTCTATCCTCCAGTGATTAGCGATGGTAATATTATGGTGAAGCTTGACAAGGATGATATTGATAATCAAACTAAAAAGTGGCAATGTGCACTAATTATGTTTGTAATTGAGGATACATATGGTTACAAGTTTATGCAGAGATATATAGCCAAAATTGGAGTCAACTGGCTACTCAAGATTTGTTAATACACGAGGAAGGTTATTGCATAGCCGAATTTCGTACACATGGTGAGTTGAAGGATATTATGTACGGCGGGCCATACACGATTACTGGTCGACCAATGATTTTGAAGCAATTGTCTTTTGAATTTAACTTTACGCCCGAATATTGGTTGTAATTCCTTGTGTATTACCTTACCAAAGTTTCCAATGAGTTGCTGGGGACATAAGGCATTAAGCAAAAGTGTCGTAGGTGAAACTCTCTTTTCATATGAGGGCACAACAAACCATATGCGCATTTGCTATGATGGTTAGGCACCATCATGGTTTTTGGTGCAATTTTTTGGTCGTGATAAGTTTTCCAATATTTGACTTTTAAGTAAACGACTATGGAATGGTGATTTGATGGTTATGTTAGCTTTTTGTATTGATTTTTGACTTATACGTAAATTTGGTTTTGGTCTCGGTCGATCTGAGGTCATTTCAACGCTTCTAGTCAAAATTTAGACATTTGAGTTACAAATATTTAAAATTCTTAGTGTGTTTATGCGTGATTTTTTATTTTTCATGTTCTTTTGATGATTTGAGCTCAAGAGCATGTTTTTATTAATTTTATTTACTTATATGGATGTTTGGAATGGGTTCTGAGGGCAAAGTGAGTTTTAGGATAGCTTCGAACAATTTTAGAAAGTTGTCCATTGGTGATGTTGATGTTGCCACAATTGCAAACAATAGTTTGCAAATGCATGGTCTGCACTTGTGAGATTTGGGAAGGGTAGCTTCACAGTTGCGAATCTAGGATAAAAATTGTGATATCCACAAATGCAACTTACTTATCGCATTTGCGGCATATGTGGCTTCGGAGATCTTTTGCAATTACGTGACGAAAATATTAAAAAATGTTCTTTAATTAGAATTTCTCTCTTTTGGATCTCGGCGCATTTTATGCTAACGTAAACCGTTTGAGAATTAGACATGGAGAGAAAGCGAGGCCGACAAAAACTCGAGCCACTCCTGATTGTCGGAGAAGTAGTAAGTGCAATAATAATAGTAAATACACTAGCTAGAGGTATCTCAACAAGTAGCCACACCAACTGGCAGCCAATTTTAGCCTAGCTCACTAAAATTGGGATTTTCAATCTCAACAATTGGACCGGCGAAATGACTAAACCTAAGTGCAATGAAACTTCATATAGCATCGTCATCCTGTGAAGATACATCAGTGAACAAATTAGCCGAATCTACAGAGGTTCCAAAGATCAACGAAATAGTTCAAGAGATGGAGCCAAGACCAACGGAACAATGCATAAGAGGGACTCAACTCGACAATAGTCGATGCAAATGGAGCCATAATCGCTGGAAAAACCATAGGTCAATTTGTTTGCTAGGAACAGATCTTCAGAAAATAGGCACTCTCTTCTATCCCTCCAGGGAATACCGATGGTAATATTATGGTGAAGCTTGACAGGGATGATGTTGATAATCAAGCTAAGAAGTGTCAATGTTCACAAATTATGTTTGTAATTTGGGATATATATGGTTACAAGTTTATGCAGAGATATATAGCCAAAATTGGAGTCAAGTAGCTACTCAAGATTTGTTAATACACGAGGAAGGTTATTATATAGCCGAATTTCATACACATGGTGATTTGAAGGATATTCTGTATGGAGGGCCATACACGATAACTGGTCGACCAATGATTTTGAAGCAATGGTCTTTTGAATTTGACTTTAGGCCTGAATATTGGTTGTAATTCCTTGTGTATTACCTTACCAAAGTTTCCAACAAATTGTTGGGGACATAAGACACTGAGCAAAAATGTCGTAGGTCAAACTCTCTTTTCCATATATAGATATATATATATATATATATATATATGCGCATTTGCTATGATGGTTAGGCACCATCATGGTTTTTGGTGCAATTTTTTTGTCGTGATAAGTTTACCAATATTTGACTTTTAAGTAAACGACTATGGAATGTTGATTTGATGGTTATGTTAGCTTTTTGTATTGATTTTTGACTTATACGTAAATTTGGTTTGGATCTCGGTCGACTTGAGGTCATTGCAACGCTTCTAGTCAAAAGTTAGAAATTTGAGTTACAAATATTTAAAATTCTTAGTTTGTTTATGCGTGATTTTTTATTTTTCGTGTTCTTTTGATGATTTGAGCTTAAGAGTATGTTTTTATTAGTTTTATTTATTTATATGGATATTTGGATTGAGTTCTGAGGGACGAGTGAGTTTTAGGTTAGCTTCGAATAAATTTAGAAAGTTGTCCATTGGTGATGTTGATGTTGCTACAATTGCGAATAATAGTTTGCAAATGCAATGTTTTCACTTGTGAGATTTGGGAAGGGTAGCTTCACAATTGCGAATCTAGGATAAAAATTGTAATATCCACAAATGCAACTTACCTATCGCACTTACGGCATATGTGGCTTAGGAGATCTTTTTCAACTACATGACGAAAATATTAAAAAATGTTCTTTAATTAGAATTTCTCTCTTTTGGCTCTCCGTGCAAGTTATGCTAACGTACACCGTTTTAGAATTAGCGATATCAAGAAAGCGAGGCCGACAAAAACTAGACCCACTCGTGATTTTCAGAGAAGTAGTAAGTGCAATAATAATATTAGATACAGTAGCTAGAGGTATCTCAACAAGTAGCCACACCAAATTTCTGCCAAATTTAACCTAGCTCACTAAAATTGGGATTTTCAAGCAGAAGAATAGGTCCGGCAAAATGGCTAAACCTAAGTGCAATGAAACTGAATATAGCATCGTCATCCTGCGAAGATACATCAGTGAACAAATTAGCCGAATCTACAGAAGGTTCCAAAGATCAATGAAATAGTTTAAGAGATGGAGCCAAGACCAACGGAACAGTGCATAAGAGGGACTCAACTCGACAATAGTTGATGCAAATGGAGCCATAATCGCTGGAAAAACCATAGGTTAATGTTTTGCTAGGAACAAATCTTTCGAAAATAGGCACTCTCTTATATCCCTCCGGGGATTACCGATGGTAATATTATGGTGAAGCTTTACAGGGATGATGTTGATAATCAAGCTAAGAAGTGGCAATGTGCACTAATTATGTTTGTAATTGAGGATACATATGGTTACAAGATTATGCAGAGATATATAGCCAAAATTCGAGTAAAGTGGCTACTTAATATTTGTTAATACACGAGGAAGGTTTTTACATAGCCGAATTTCATACACATGGTGATTTGAAGGATATTCTGTATGTAGGGCCATACACGATTACTGGTCGACGAATGATTTTGAAGTAATGGTCTTTTGAATTTGACTTTAGGCCTGAATATTGGTTGTAATTTCTTGTGTATTACCTTACCAAAGCTTCCAACAAGTTGTTGGGGACATAAGGCACTGAGTAAAAGTGTCGTAGGTGAAACTCTCTTTTCCTATTTACGCACTACAAAGCAGATGCGCATTTGCTATGATGGTTAGGCACCATCATGGTTTTTGGTGCAATTTTTTGGTCGTGATAAGTTTACCAATATTTTACTTTTAAGTAAACGAGTATGGAATGGTTATTTAACGGTTATGTTAGCTTTTTGTATTGATTTTTGACTTATACGTAAATTTGGTTTGGGTCTTGGTCGACCTGAGGTCATTTCAGCGCTTCTACTCAAAAGTTAGAAATTTGAGTTACAAATATTTAAAATTCTTAGTGTGTTTATGCGTGATTTTTTATTTTTTATGTTCTTTTGATGATTTGAGCTTAAGAACATGTTTTTATTAGAGGGCACGAGTGAGTTTTAGGTTAGCTTCGAACAATTTTAGAAAGTTGTCCATTGGTGATGTTGATGTTGCCACAATTGCGAACAATAGTTTGCAAATGCAAGATCTGCACTTGTGAGATTTGGGAAAGGTAGCTTCACAATTGCGAATCTAGGATAAAAATTGTGATATCCACAAATGCAACTTACCTATCGCGTTTGCGGCATATGTGGCTTAGGAGATCTTTTTCAACTACATGACGAAAATATTAAAAAATGTTCTTTAATTAGAATTTCTCTCTTTTGGCTCTCCGTGCAAGTTATGCTAACGTACACCATTTTAGAATTAGCGATATCAAGAAAGCGAGGCCGACAAAAACTAGACCCACTCGTGATTTTCAGAGAAGTAGTAAGTGCAATAATAATATTAGATACAGTAGCTAGAGGTATCTCAACAAGTAGCCACACCAATTGGCAGCCAATTTTAACCAAGCTCACTAAAATTGGGATTTTCAAGCACAACAATAGGACCGGCGAAATGGCTAAACCTAAGTGCAATGAAACTGAATATAGCATCGTCATCCTGTAAAGATACATCACTGAACAAATTAGCCGAATCTACAGAGGTTCCAAAGATCAATGAAATAGTTGAAGGGATGGAGCCAAGACCAACGGAACAGTGCATAAGAGTGACTCAGCTCGACAATAGTCGATGCAAATGGAGCCATAATCGCTGGAAAAACCATAGGTCAATGTTTTGCGAGGAACAGGCACTCTCTTGTATCCCTCCAGGGATTACCGATGGTCATATTATGGTGCAGCTTGGTAGGGATGATGTTGATAATTAAACTAAGAAGTGGCAATGTGCACTAATTATGTTTGTAATTGAGGATACATATGGTTACAAGTTTATGCAGAGATATATAGCCAAAATTGGAGTCAAGTGGCTACTCAAGATTTGTTTATATACGAGGAAGGTTATTACATAGCCGAATTTAATACACATGGTGATTTGAAGGATATTCTGTATGTAGGGCCATACACGATTACTGGTCGGCCAATGATTTTGAAGCAATGGTCTTTTGAATTTGACTTTAGGCCTGAATATTGGTTGTAATTCCTTGTGTATTACCTTACCAAAGTTTCCAACAAGTTGTTGGGGACATAAAGGCACTGAGTAAAAGTGTCGTAGGTGAAACTCTCTTTTCCTATTTGCGCACTACAAAGCAGATGCGCATTTGCTATGATGGTTAGGCACCATCATGGTTTTCGGTGCAATTTTTTGGTCGTGATAAGTTTACCAATATTTTACTTTTAAGTAAACGACTATGGAATGGTTATTTGACGGTTATGTTAGCTTTTTGTATTGATTTTTGACTTATACGTAAATTTGGGTTGGGTCTCGGTCGACCTGAGGTCATTTCAGCGCTTCTAGTTNAAGAAGTGGCAATGTGCACTAATTATGTTTGTAATTGAGGATACATATGGTTACAAGTTTATGCAGAGATATATAGACAAAATTGGAGTCAAGTGGATACTTAAGATTTGTTAATATACGAGGAAGGTTATTACATAGCCGAATTTAATACACATGGTGATTTGAAGGATATTCTGTATGCAGGGCCATACACGATTACTGGTCGGCCAATGATTTTGAAGCAATGGTCTTTTGAATTTGACTTTAGGCCTGAATATTGGTTGTAATTCCTTGTGTATTACCTTACCAAAGTTTCCAACAAGTTGTTGGGGACATAAGGCACTGAGTAAAAATATCGTAGGTGAAACCCTCTTTTCCTATTTGCGCACTACAAAGCAGATGCGCATTTGCTATGATGGTTAGGCACCATCATGGTTTTCGGTGCAATTTTTTTGTCGTGATAAGTTTACCAATATTTTACTTTTAAGTAAACGACTATGGAATGGTTATTTGACGGTTGTGTTAGCTTTTGGTATTGATTTTTGACTTATACGTAAATTTGGTTTGGGTCTCGGTCGACCTGAGGTCATTTCAGCGCTTCTAGTCAAAAGTTAGAAATTTGAGTTACAAATATTTAAAATTCTTAGTGTGTTTATGCGTGATTTTTTATTTTTCATGTTCTTTTGTTGATTTGAGCTTAAGAGCATGTTTTTATTAGTTTTATTTACTTATATGGATGTTTGGATTGGGTTCTGAGGGCACGAGTGAGTTTTAGGTTAGCTTCGAACAATTTTAGAAAGTTGTCCATTGGTGATGTTGATGTTGCCACAATTGCGAACAATAGTTTGCTAATGCAAGTTCTGCACTTGTGAGATTTGGGAAGGGCAANAGGCCTGAATATTGGTTGTAATTCCTTGTGTATTACCTTACCAAAGTTTCCAACAAGTTGTTGGGGACATAAGGCACTGAGTAAAAATATCGTAGGTGAAACCCTCTTTTCCTATTTGCGCACTACAAAGCAGATGCGCATTTGCTATGATGGTTAGGCACCATCATGGTTTTCGGTGCAATTTTTTTGTCGTGATAAGTTTACCAATATTTTACTTTTAAGTAAACGACTATGGAATGGTTATTTGACGGTTGTGTTAGCTTTTGGTATTGATTTTTGACTTATACGTAAATTTGGTTTGGGTCTCGGTCGACCTGAGGTCATTTCAGCGCTTCTAGTCAAAAGTTAGAAATTTGAGTTACAAATATTTAAAATTCTTAGTGTGTTTATGCGTGATTTTTTATTTTTCATGTTCTTTTGTTGATTTGAGCTTAAGAGCATGTTTTTATTAGTTTTATTTACTTATATGGATGTTTGGATTGGGTTCTGAGGGCACGAGTGAGTTTTAGGTTAGCTTCGAACAATTTTAGAAAGTTGTCCATTGGTGATGTTGATGTTGCCACAATTGCGAACAATAGTTTGCTAATGCAAGGTCTGCACTTGTGAGATTCGGGAATGGTAGCTTCACAATTGCGAATCTAGGATAAAAATTGTGATATCCACAAATGCAACTTACCTATCGCATTTGCGGCATATGTGGCTTAGGAGATCTTTTGCAATTACATGATGAAAATATTAAAAAATGTTCTTTAATTATAATTTCTCTCTTTTGGCTCTCAGTGCATGTTATGCTAACATACACCTTTTGAGAATTAGCCATGGCTAGAAAGCGAGGCTGACAAAAAGTAGACCCACTCGTTATTGTCAGAGAAGTAGTAAGTGCAATAATAATATTAGATACACTAGCTAGAGGTATCTCAACAAGTAGCCACACCAATTGGCAGCCAATTTTAACCTAGCTTACTAAAATTGGGATTTTCAAGCACAACAATAGGACCGGCGAAATGGCTAAACTTAAGTGCAATGAANTCGAACAATTTTAGAAAGTTGTCCATTGGTGATGTTGATGTTGCCACAATTGCGAACAATAGTTTGCAAATGCAAGGTCTGCACTTGTGAGATTCGGGAATGGTAGCTTCACAATTGCGAATCTAGGATAAAAATTGTGATATCCACAAATGCAACTTACCTATCGCATTTGCGGCATATGTGGCTTAGGAGATCTTTTGCAATTACTTGACGAAAATATTAAAAAATGTTCTTTAATTATAATTTCTCTCTTTTGGCTCTCGGTGCATGTTATGCTAACATACACCTTTTGAGAATTAGCCATGGCTAGAAACCGAGGCTGACAAAAAGTAGACCCACTCGTGATTGTCAGAGAAATAGTAAGTGCAATAATAATATTAGATACACTACCTAGAGGTATCTCAACAAGTAGCCACACCAATTGGCAGCCAATTTTAACCTAGCTCACTAAAATTGGAATTTTCAAGCACGACAATAGGACCGGCGAAATGGCTAAACCTAAGTGCAATGAAACTGAATATAGCATCGTCATCCTGTAAAGATACATCACTGAACGAATTAGCCGAATCTACAGAGGTTCCAAAGATCAATGAAATAGTTGAAGGGATGGAGCCAAGACCAACAGAACAGTGCATAAGAGTGACTCAGCTCGACAATAGTCGATGCAAATGGAGCCATAATCGCTGGAAAAACCATAGGTCAATGTTTTGCGAGGAACAGATATTCCAAAAATAAGCACTCTCTTGTATCCCTCCAGGGATTACCGATGGTCATATTATGGTGCAGCTTGATAGGGATGATGTTGATAATCAAACTAAGAAGTGGCAATGTGCACTAATTATGTTTGTAATTGAGGATACATATGGTTACAAGTTTATGCAGAGATATATAGCCAAAATTGGAGTCAAGTGGCTACTCAAGATTTGTTAATACACGAGGAAGATTATTACATAGCCGAATTTCATCCACATGGTGATTTGAAGGATATTCTGTATACAGGGCCATACACGATTACTGGTCGGCCAATGATTTTGAAGCAATAGTCTTTTGAATTTGACTTTAGGCCTGAATATTGGTTGTAATTCCTTGTGTATTACCTTACCAAAGTTTCCAACAAGTTGTTGGGGACATAAGGCAGTGAGTAAAAGAGTCGTAGGTGAAACTCTCTTTTCCTATTTTCGCACTACAAAGCAGATGCGCATTTGCTATGATGGTTAGGCACCATCATGGTTTTCGGTTCAATTTTTTGGTCGTGATAAGTTTACCAATATTTTACTTTTAAGTAAACGACTATGGAATGTTGATTTGACTGTTATGTTAGCTTTTTGTATTGATTTTTGACTTATACGTAAATATGGATTGGGTCTCGGTCGACCTGAGGTCATTTCAGCGCTTCTAGTCAAAAGTTAGAAATTTGAGTTACAAATATTTAAAATTCTTAGTGTGTTTATGCGTGATTTTTTATTTTTCATGTTCTTTTGATGAT
>MU748210.1:5127-29675 GCA_026770625.1 Nicotiana glauca | reverse complement strand
AGGACTGAGATCAATGATTATACAAATCATGCTATCACAATGATAATCATCCTCTAAGGATACTACAGGTCGGCACAAGGCCCCAAACATGGTATTAAGCCCAGATATATTCAACACAGGGTGCGTATCAATCGCCAAATATAGAATTATTCTTGTTCGGGATGGACCAAGTCACAATCCCCATTCATAACCAATCCCACACCTGCCATGGGATGCGAGTCATGCCCTAAATAGCGTCACAATGTGATAAGCCGGGGTTTCAAACCCTCAGGCCATCATATACACCAACTACTCACCTCTAACCGACCGTAGAATGGTCCGCAATATCTTTTCCTTTTGTATCGACCTCCTCGCGTGTCGAATCTAGTCAAAATCACAACAAATATATAAATATGGGTTAAAGAAACATACCCCAATAAAAAATACTCGAAAAGTATTAAATTCACGAAGTTGGTAAAACCCGAGTCCCGGGCCCACTTCTCAAAAAATTCCGAAAATCATACCAATAGATTCCTCGTCTCGCCACGAGTCCGTACATATAAAGTTTATCAAAAACGGAGCTCAAATGACCTTTCAAATCCTAAAATTTCTTTTTCAAGAACAAAGCCCTAGTTCTTCACAATTTCTACCCAATTTCATGAATTTGAGGATTGATTCTTCATAAAAATGATGTTTTCTAGTCAAGAGACTTACCTCCAAGCAATACCCGTTAAAAATCCTCTTCAAATCGCTCAAAAACCTCTCTTGGCGGAGTAAAAATGGTGGAAATATTATGAGGGTCGCGACTGAAATTTTAACCCTTAACTGTTCTGACCAGGCGTCTCCTTCTATGCGATCGCATAAACTCTATTGCGATCGCATAGACCAAAAAATCAGGCCTTGAAAATTCCTCTTACGCGATCGCATCCAAGGCCATGCGATCGCATAGCTCTGCCTCTTCCTACTACGTGATCACATCACTCTCCCTCGCGACCGCACTGAGCAAGTTCCTCTAAATATGCGATCGCACACTCCTTTACGCGATCGCATAGAGAAAAATCTCCACCCCCTCTGAACCTTCTATGCGATCGCAGACGTACCTATGCGATCGCATAGAGTAAAATTCTCTGCAATTTTTCTGCTGCATTAAACATGCTCAAAATTCCCCGTTGGCCATCTGAATTCACCCCGAGGCCCTCGGGACCTCAACCAAATGCACAGATATGTTCTATTACCTCATTCAAACTTTCTCGTAACATAAAAACACCATCATAAACATCAAAATCATCGAATTACCACGGATTCAAGCCTGAGTTAAACTAAAACGTCCGAAACTTGCATTTGATCTAAAACTCGACCTAAACACCTCCGAATGATCTGAAACTTTGCACGCATATCCAAAATCACCTAACGGAGCTACTGCAACTCTCGAAATTCCGTTCCGGCCCTTGGATCACAATCTCACCTATAAACCAGAATTCGCCAAAATCCAACCTTAGCCAATTCAAGCCTATTTCTACACCGGACCTCCAAATTCAATTCTGATTGTTTTCCTAAGTCATAAATCATCCCCCGAAACTAGTCGAATCATCAGAAATTCATTCCGAGCCTTCTGACTCATAAGTCAACATTCAGTTGACTTTTCCAAACTAACCTTCTCAATAAGAGACCAATTGCCTCATTTCTAACCAAACTTTATCTGAATTACTTCAGATTCTCCAAATACATATAATGACACATATAGAAGCATAAAACGGGGAAAACGGGGCGGTAACTCCCGCAACAACGAGTCGGGTCGTTACAACAGATCTGAATATTTAATAGATGTTCAGCGATTTATTGTTTAAATCTTCTAAAAATCATTTATTTATGTTAGATTCGGAGTTTAACACTTATTTTATCAAGATTTAAGAGAAGAAAACTTGAAAAGTCCATTTCTAAATAGTGAAAAGAATTGAAGAACTCTTCAAGTTCTTCAAAATCTGGAAAATTAAAGTCCTTGTGAAAAAAAATGAGAACAATAATTGTTGCTGTTTTCTGGGAATATGAAGTTACTTGAATCCGATTTGGGATTGTTTGGTTGTAACGGTGGTTGGAGAGACGACAATGATGTCGGTGGTGAAGGCTCTTGTTATTCGTTGAGCTCAACTGAAATGGAGTCTGTGAGGTTTTAACTTGGTGTGATTAATTAATGACTTGGCAGCTGACATGGAAAAAATTGAAGGGTCAACTACCACAGTGTCAAAATGTTAGTTTTAGGGGTAATTTTTAAAACTTCATTAACGGTAGGCACGAGAATGGGCGAAAAATATAACGGGTAGCACAAGTAAACAATAAACAATAGTAGAAGGACATTTTTGACCCTTTTTCCCAAATAATTTTATAATGATACATTATTTAACTTTCATCATTATATTTATATTAAGCTTTAAATATTTGTGTACATATTTATTTTGCATCCTTAGGCTAAAATTGCATATTTTTGCAATAATAGCCCATACATATGCATAATTATATTATTTACACAAAAAATAATTTTTTATTTTTTTATAATATTAAGTAATTATTTTAAATCTTTTTCATACACAAGTAATATATTTATTATTTAATAATTATTTATTTGTTAAATTGAGTATTTAAAATATAGCTCCCTAAAACCCCAATTTCGGACCTAGCCCAATTACTCACCCTATCCAATTATCCCATCCCAATACATCAGCCCATATCAAACACCCAATACCCAGACCCACACCCGTTTGAAACTCCGATCCAATTCCCGTTTTAAATCACAACCGTTGATATCTGAAGATCAACGACTCATATCACCTCAACCCTATACCCATCCTCCCAAACCCGAATCATTTTACCCTAACCCATTGTCTCTATACACTCACTCTCCTTCATCTTCTTCCTCTCAAAACCCTAGCGATGTCAGGCGAACCTCCCTGGCTCTAAACCCAAAAATGGAATCGATCCATGATTCCTTACCTTATTTGGCCCCTTCTCCTTACTGGCTACCCAATTTTGGTATTTCCTAATTGTTTGCCTAAAATGACAAGTAGATCTTAAGAGATTCGAACCAAATATGGTTCAAATCTTTGACATTTTTTCATTTGTGTCCGTTCTCGTTTCTTTATGGTATGAATCTATGAGATTCTTCGCGGTTTTCTGCTTACCCTAAGATTAGATTTCAGATCTAATCTGGTTCTTGATTCTTAAATTATTTTTCCCTTAATCTATCCATCTATATGTCTCTGTGCATCTTATTACAACTCTCTTTGTTAATTTCTGACTGATTTTTACTTACCCTAAATTAGGGATTTTTGATTTTGCGAAATCAAACCAAATCTGTTTGATTCTTTAATTATTGTGTTAAAATCTCTTCTATATGCCTACATACATCTATTTGCTAGTTATTACTGTCGATTTTTGTATATTTTACCTAAAACTAGGGTTTGAGACTTTTACTCTTTCATTTCTTGCATGGTATTGATATTTTCGTTATTTCGTTCAATCTACCATGTTTCCTTTATTCCTTTATCTTATTTTGCCTTGAAACGGATTGTTAATTGATTCCACATAATATTTTCCTTATTCTAAGTGTTACTCACTTGATTACACAATATTATGCTCTGTTAACTTAATGAACTCTATAAAATTGATTCTGGGTTTAATTTCTTTCCTTATTTGTGTATGTCTGTTTTCTTCCCTTATTTGTTTGCCTAATTGAATACTATTTAAACCCTTTCCCCTCTACCCCTTTGAACAAGACTCGAACTCTATACTCTCACTAAAATCTAAATTTTATGGTTCTATACTCTCTCTGTTCTCTCGCTTACTACTGGTATTGACCGGCTGAAACTAAGGCCAAACATTTTGGACTCTCAACTTCGTGGTATTATTCTGGTTTTTCTCGCTTAACTGATGGATGACTATACTTTTTCATACCATTTTTATATGTTCTCGATCTGTGTTTATAATCCAGCATGTCTAAAATCCCTCTCTAAGCATGATTCTGTCTATCTACATGATTTTCTTTTAATTTTATAGTTAACACTATCAATTTAGACTAGTTGTTTTGAATAATATGATTCCTCTTAAGAAAATATGCTCAATCTGCCTTATGTATGTTCTAAATCTATTCTAAATTTGAGCAATGTTAGAAGGTTAAATAGTCAATCATTCTTAAGCCTTTGAACTTGTATTGTCACTAGGCTTTTTTTGTTTTGTCATTTATATGTTTGATAATTTGCTGTCTAACATGTCTGAAATTCATGTTAGTGTTCTGATACTTTGGCTGTCCTAAATATTAGCACTGAATACCTAGCTTAACTAGATTGTTAACCACACTTTTAACTCATTTGAATTGTGTATTTGAGCATGAACCTTGCTTGTTTTCGAGGAGCAATTCTACCTCCAAGTTCCATGTCTTAAACTTCATTTTCCTCTGAAATCAAAACTGTTTAAATACGCCTCTTTTTATATGATGTTACTCTTTTAAAAACTTACGCTCTTAGTCCCTTAGGTTCTATCCACAACCACCCCAGTGTGAGCACCACTCAAGGTCTATATGAGACTTATGTGAACTCTGACACACTGGGAGCTAGTTGCTAATCTCTTTTAAAACATTTCTGAGTGTGTGGTTCTAGTGTGAGCATTGTCCTGGGTCTCTGAGGCTTTTGGGAACTTTAACACATTGGAAACCTGGTTCTACATATGTTATGGATGAGACATTCGTATTTGGCTATGATGTACCTATGAATTGAGCCTCGAATTTGATTGGTTTGAAGGCCTAGTTCCCAAGTTTATTTGGGCCTAACGAAGGCTCCCTATAGTTTATTTTGTTACTGTTATGTAATTCATTCATTATCTGGCCTGTAATAATCTTGTAATAAACAGATTCTGGGGCATTTAGTAAATTAGGGGGACTTCTCATTTCCTTTTATTATATTGGGTATAAATCCTGCCTATTGGGATTCATCTATGCTATTTATTCTGATCATTTGTCAAAACTATTAAGTTCTTTGCTGTAGGTACTCCAATGCACCTTAATCCGTTAGGTGGCGGCTCTAACCAATTTCTTTTTCCCTACTCTCTCAAAGGAGTCTTCAAAATGTCGAAACCCGATTTTGCGAGAAAAGAGGGGCGCGATAATATAGCGACTCTGCTGGGGAAGGTTTTTAGGCTCTTACTATAAATGAACTTGATCTACATGAATTAGTCTTTCCCGATAAGCGTATTTTTGTTATTTTTCTCTTGTTTTCCTTTTTCTTTGCTACATGCACATCTTTTTCCCTATTTCCCCTTTATATGAACTCACATGCAATTCTTCATTTAATTCAATTACAACGTGTGTTTCCTCTTATTTCCTATCATGTTCCCGACTTTCAATTTTGCTATATCATGTCTCTTCCCAATCCTTGCTTCCTTTATTTGCTTTATTACAATTCTTTCATTTCGCGAACTAACTTCTTTCCTATTTTTCTTTCCTTTATATCTTTACCTTCATTCAATATTGCATTTATTGTCAAGCATGTGAAAATAGTTGACAATGTGTTATTTCTTGCATAATGCATGCTCTACATCATATTCTACTCATGCGTACTAATACCATAGCGGCGCTTGATGAGTGTGAGCACTTTTCCTAAAATCACCCTTTAAATTTGGAAAGGGTTAATATGTTGTCCGCATAATAACCTCTAAGAAAAACCTTATCAAAAGTCCACCAGGATTTCCATAATCCCATAGGGCGCATGCACAATATGTGCATTATTTGGAGAGATAAATGCCGACATGCTAATCGTTAATGCGTAAATAGTCGAATCCAGAGGGGGCAAGGGTCTAACTCTGTTTATTTTGTAGAAAATGCTGTTCAGCATGGTTCGAAGTATACCACCGCTGTTATTGGATTGGTAAGAAAACCTTTCGTTAAGCGACAAAAATCATGTGAAAAGGGTTCTTGGAAATTTACCATCCTTATTGGACATCCAACCAAACAACATATTGATCGAGGCTTCTACTATGTTCTGGGATGGAGAAAGGGCTGTATTCTGTTTTGGCAATATAGAAATGACTCCTCTTTTGGAGGAAATAGGAGGATTCTCTAGATTACCATTGGATAGTCCCGGTTTACTAGTACCAGAAAATCGCACTACCAGAGGGTTTCTGAAGATGATGGGTTTGAGAAAGAACGATGACTTAGAGTGCCTGAAGAAGTCCTATATACCTTTCGACTTCCTCTATGAACGATAGGACACAAAAAATCTTACCGTATATTTCATGATGATTTTCCATCACCTCCCTGGTTTGGACTTATTGTAGGATTTTTGTATTCATCGTCTGTTGTCTAGGTATGATATTTTTTCCAATCCAAGGGGAAGAATTCACACAAGGTTGGCCATGGTAACCAAAGCCTTAATGCAAGGAATTGAGGAACAAACATACACTATTATTTCGATGATTGTCACAGAAATATACCGAGCTCTGGATCGTTGAAAAAAAGGGTTCAAACATTTTGAGGGTTGTAACTTGCTGCTACAGATTTGGTTCTTAGAACATCTTCAGAGGGTCCAATACTGCCAAGAGATTCCACGGAGACCATGGAATGATCACATAGCTTTCCACCATTTGAAAAGAATGACCATTATTCCAGACACATTTGCATAGCCGGAGAATGCTATAGAATGGGCACAATTGTTCAGCAATTTGATCGAGGACACGGTTCATTGGATGTTCAAGTGGTTCCCTACTAATGAATTCATCATCAGATCCAGGGATGTTCCGCATTTAGTGTTGATTGGGTTAATGGGAATATATCCCTATGTTCCTATCAGGTTCATGAGACAAGCTGGTAGAAAATAAGTCACACAACGAGTCTAAAAAATTATTCATTATAGAGCCGAATTTCGGGATGATGCCATTCCATACAAATGGGAGGCCTAACGCATGTGGTACTTGAAGATTATCATGGAAAAGGATACCACGGAGCCAGATCGATATCACGCAGGTCATATGTACTTCTACCCATCATGGTTAGAAGATAACATAGCAAGAATAGTCGAGCCAGGGGTTTGTCAAGGAAACAGGGTCATAGATGAAGCTGATGAAGCACAAGTGAAGTATGAGAGGCTACACAAAAGAATCCTCGAATCCGAAGCCAGGCATTTGGAACAATAGAAGTTCGATATGGAATCGATTGACGAGTGAAAGGAAATGGCTACAAGGTCGACGGAAAGGCTGGAATATTTGGAGCAGGAGCTAATGGACTGGAAGGAAAGATAAGGAAAAAGGTCGTAGACTGTCAGAATACAGAGGGCAACAAGGGAGGACACCTAACAAGGGCATACTTGCTGTTGGACATGCACGACCTAGGAATCTGATCGACATATCCAAGAAGGTCAAATACGGATAAGGTCCCTCTGGGACCAAGTAGATTAGATTTAACTATTTTTTGAATCAATTTGGAATTTGAATGTAATAAGGCAAATGCCATTAGTAACTCATTTATTTATTGTCATTTTTAGGTATGTCTTATTTATTGCATTAATGAAATGAGGCATTTATGGGCATTAAATCTCTCCAGATCTACTTGTCGATAGGCTTACCTCAGGCGCAACAAGGGCCGTAAATTTATATTCCTACAAACATGTCTAAATACTGCAGATACTTTTCAGAATCCTAACTGACTTGTTTACCTTTTTGCATTTTTTCTTTATCTTGATTGTTCCCATCCCCTAAGGTTGGTTTGCACATACTAGCATCGTCAATATATCACACCAGATCCATAGGCCATCCACCTCCTCCTCCTCTGATTAATCTGAAAGGAAAGCTAAGATGGATGATATAAGTGGTGTTAGGTCGGAGTACTCCAACACATAATGATTTGGTCCTACATTTGGAACAGAAGATAATAGAATTACAAGGGGAACTTGAGCAGGTCCGCAACTTGGCAAACATATCCCTCACCCTAAACGTCTCAGATATTAACCAGCAAAATACTCAAAACCCAGCGCCTCCTCAAAACACACCAAACCATCCACAAAATCCTCCCATACCGCATAAATACGCAACACCTCCCCAAAATCCTAATCCTCCATAGTACTGACCCCTCCTCTACACCAGCATTTCCCGAGTCAATACCCACGAACCACTTACCATACTCCTCAAAATACCCCAAAACCTATCCATGATCCGTAAAATTCAACTAATGATCATCACTACACTCAAACCCCGACACCCACCAATAAAATCCCATATACGTAAAAACTCCACCCACTCTGTTCAACTCATATACACCAAAATCTGCCGAGAAGGACCTACTTATTAAAAACATGGCGGTGGAGCTCAAAAAGCTCACAAACCGAGTCCAAGGTGTTGAAGGAGGCAAAGAAATATAGGGTCTGAATTATGAAGATCTATGCATTCAGCCAGACGTAGAACTGCCAGAGGGTTACAAACCTCCCAAGTTTGAGATTTTTGACGAAACAGGTGAATTCGCATGAAGCTATTCATGAGGAGTCTCACTGGAGATGCCCTATCTTGGTATACCAGTCAGAATCCCAAGAGGTGGGTTAATTGGGTAAGCATGACATCAGATTTCATGGATCGATTCAAGTTTAATATAGAGAATGAACCAGACGTCTTCTACATACAAAACCTTAAGAAGAAACCAACAAAAACTTTCCGCGAGTATGCTACTAGTTAGAGGTCAGAAGCTGCAAGGTTAGGCTGGCATTGGAAGAAGAGCAAATGAACAAATTCTTCGTCAGGGCCCAAGATCCACAATATTATGAAAGGTTAATGGTCATCGAAAATCATAATTTTTCTAATATCATCAAACTCGAGGAAAGGATTGAAGAATGGATCAAGAGCGGGATAGTAATTAACTTTTGAGTCATTGTAGGCTACGAACAAAGTATTAAAGTCAAGAGGTATATCAAAGAAGAAAGAAGTAGGGGCAGTGATGGTAGCCCAAGGTCCAAAATCTCCACTCACATACTAAACACTAGCACCCACATACCAACCTTCACCTCCCAGATATCCTCAATCAGCTACCACATATAACACTTATAAGACCCATCCAGCCTATTATCATGCACCTCCAACCCATCAAAACAATCAAAAACTCAGACCTAATTTCGATTGTAGGCTACCCAAATAATACACCCTTATTCCTGAGCCTATCGACCAGCTATATGAAAGACTGAAAGCTACCAGATATGTCACCCCTATTCCTGCCGTCGCCATGGAAAATTTCTCCCAAAAGGTCAACTCGAACAAAAGTACGTACCATTCCGGCATGAAGGGACATACTATTGATGAATGCTGCACTCTAAAAAACAAGATTCAAACCCTGATTGATACCAAAGTCATACAAGCAAAGGAAGCCATACCAAATATCTGCAACAATCCCCTACCAGATCATAGGGGTAAAGGCTTAAATGTGATAGAAACTGATGAATAATGGGATTCTAAAGGGTCGTTGGGCTTATTCGGGAAGGTGATGAACCTAAACCTACGGTCACACTCACTCCTATTTTGGTACAGATACAACCATAGGTTGAACTCAAAATTACTGCATCAGCTCCATTTGAAATCAAAGTAACAGCACCTACGATTATACCTACTCCATTCGAAGTAAAAACAACCACAACGTTCACTGTGACGGTAGCCTCCACACCACCCTTCAATTCCAAAGCCATATCTTGAGATTATGTCGCCGAAGCTAGGAGAAAAGGAAAAGCAAAAATGGAAGAGTCTGGTGCTGCAGAGGGGGTGACCAGAACTGAAAGAATCTATACACCTGAAAATTTGGGAGGAACAAACAAGGAAGATGCTGCCAAACAACTCGCCATTGGAACTCGTCTAGATGATATCTGGAGGAAAGAGAATACTCTATTGTTGATCATCTGAACAAAACCCCTGCTCAGATTTCCATTTTGTCGTTGCTACAGAATTCTGAGATGAATAGGAAGGCGTTAATGAAAGTGTTGAATGAAGCCTATGGCCAACAACATCACCAGTGGATAAATGGCCAACATGGTAGGGCAAGTACCGAAAAACCACAAGATCACATTTCACGAAGATGAATTACCACATGAATGACTAAGTCATAATAGAGCACTGCACATCATAGTACAGTTTGAGGACAAGTTCATTGCCAGAGTCCTAATAAATGGGGGTTCAAGCCTCAACATTTGTCCATTGACAACACTAAAAAGGTTGGGTAAATATTTCCATGAGATACGAGTAGGGATTATGAATGTGAAGGCATTTGATGGGTCTCAAAGGGCCACAATTGGGGAAATTAACCTTTATTTGCACATGGGCCCGACTTGGTTTGATGTTGAGTTTCAGGTATTGGACATATCTGCTGCGTACAATATTTCACTGGGATGACCTTGGATACATGCCACTGGAGCTGTGGCTTCTACGCTACACCAGTCCGTGAAGTTCGAATAGAACCATCAGGAGGTAATCATTCATGGAGATGGAAGTAATCCTATTTACACCAGTCAAACCGTCCCGGTTGTCGATAATAGAAGAAGTTGGGTGGAGAAACTTATTATCGCATCGAGCGTGTCAATGCAATTGTCAAAGATAAATGGTGAAGCAGCAAAATAGAAAGCATACTAGCATGGTCAGGATACGAACCTTGTAAAGGTCTCGGTAAGAATATCTAGGGTATTTCTAAGCTAATACAACAAAAACGTCACGGTACCACCTTTGGACTTGGGTATCAGTACACTTGGCAGCAGTACGATGATTGATCACCGCCATGGCGTGTTCCCTATTACCGTCTTGAACAGTCGATACCGTATCTGCATTAGACATTTTTGCAGACTGATGTGATATGGGGATCTGAAGAAGATGAGGCTTTAGCTGGCCTAAGGAATATATTTCTGTTTAATGAGCACATGGATTGCAATGCAATAGTTGAGGATAAGGAGGAAGGAGTCCTCACCATTCAGATCATGGAGAAAGGAGTTGTTCTCAAGAATTGGATTGCTGCACCATCCCGGGCCCGTCAAGTTCCTAGCTAGCCTGGCAATTAGCATGATCTATTTTTAAAAGCCATTATAAGAATTTAAGATATTTCCAGTATTTTGTTTTAAGACGCATTTTGTTTTGAAATAATTGCACAAGTCATCAAGCCGTACCTATTTTGATATTTTCGAGATTTAATTAATGCATTGTTATTTTAGTACTTATTATATCTTTTACATTTTTCCTTTACAACATTACTATTTCTTACATTGATTAACCAACGACTGTGACATGTAATGAGACAACGCAACATAAGGATAGTGACTCGAAAGAAGAAGATGAGATACCTGAGGAAGTTATCAGAGAAGTTGAGAATTTTGAGAATAAGCCTAAGTCCAACCTGGACGAAACCGAAACGGTCAATTTGGGAGATTCTGAAACCATCAAAGAAACTTGCATAAGTATTCACCTGTCATCGTCAGAAATGAAAGAATACACTTGTTTGATGAAAGAATATGAGGATATTTTTGCATGTTCATATGATGACATGGCCGGTCTGAACACATCTATAGTGGCTCATAAATTGCCTACCAACCCAATGTGTCCACCGGTGAAGCAGAAACTCAGAAAGTTCAAACCAGACATGAGCCTAAAAATCAAGGAGGAAGTCAATAAGTAGATCAAAGCCAAAGTCCTTAGGATAGTTGAATACCCAACCTAGTTAGTCAACATCGTACCGGTTCCAAAGAAAGATGGGAAAGTTAGGGTGTGTGTTGACTATCGGGATTTAAACAGAGCAAGTCCCAAGGACGATTTCCTATTTCCAAATATACATATTCTAATCGATAATTGCGCCAAGAATGAACTCTAATCCTTTGTAGATTGCTTCACGGGTTAACATCATATTTGGATAGATGAAGAAGATGCAAAGAAAACAACTTTCATTACACCATAAGGGGTATACTGCTACAAAATGATACCAATCGGCCTAAAGAATGCTAGGGCCACCAATATGAGGGCCATGAAGACCATCTTCCATGATATGTTACACAAGGAAATAGAGATATATGTTGACGACGTCATCATCAAATCCAAGAGATCCACAGATCATATATCAGACTAGAGAAAGTTCTTTAATAGGCTACAAAAGTACAATTTAAAACTAAACCTCGCAAAATGTGCATTCGGGGTTCCTGCAGAAAAATTGGTGGGATTCATCGTCAACCACTGAGGAATCGAGTTGAACCCGTTAAAGTTTAAAGCTATCCAAGAGTTACCACCGCCAAAGAGTAAGAAGGACGTGATGAGTTTCCTGGGACACCTCAATTACATCAGTCACTTCATAGCACAGTCCATAGTAATATGTGAACCCATCTTCAAAATGCTAAAGAAGGATACTGAAACCAGTTGGAATGAAGATTGTCAAAAGGCTTTTGACAAAATTAAGGAATACTTGTCCATGCCACCGGTCCTAGTCCTGCCAGAACCTGGAGACCTTTGCTACTCTATTTGTCCATACTAGATGGGACTTTTTGGCTGTGTTTTGGGACAACATGACGAGACAGGAAGAAAGGAGGAAGCGATATATTACTTAAGCAAGAAGTTCACACCTTATAAATCACGGTACTCTCTGCTAGAACGTACTTGCTGTGTTTTGACATGGACAACTCAGAAATTGAGGCATTACTTCTGTGCCTATACCACATACCTCATATCAAGGAAGGATCCTCTAATGTACATCTTTCAGAAGCCTATGCCTACTGGGAAGTTGGAAAAGTGGAAAATATTGCTGAGTGAGTTCGATATCATCTATGTAACTCAGAAGGCAGTCATGGGACAAGCTTCGACAGATCATCTTGCCAAAAATTCTATAAGAGGAGAATATGAACCACTCAAAATATATTTTCCTGATGAAGAAGTGTCATTCATAGAAAAAGATATTGCTAAGCCTACGACGGTTGGAGAATGTTTTTCGACGGAGTTGCAAACTTCAAAGGTATGGGTATTGGAGTGGTCTTGGTGTTAGAGACAGGTCAACATTATCTGGTATCTGCAAAGCTTATGTTTCCATGCACTAACAACATGGCAGAATATGAAGATTGCATCATAGGGATCAATTTGGCCATCGACATGAATATACAAGAGTTGCTGGTAATTGGTGATTCAGATCTTTTGGTACATCAGGTTCAAGGAGAATAGGCTATGAAACACCAAGATACTACCTAGGGGTGTAAATGGTTAGGTTCGGTCGGTTATTTTATAAAATTTATACCGTACCCATTTTTTGATTATTCAATTATGTATAACCAAAATTAAACTTTTTAAAACCGTCCCAATCATTCTGATTTCTCTTCGGTATTGGTACAATTTGGTAAATATTCGGTAATTTTTTCAAATGTAACGTAAAAATTAGTACTAGAAGTAGAATGCAATCACACACATACTTTTATATGACTTAGCAAAACTCTCTAAATATATTTACAGTTTAAAAGGTGATAAATTAAGAAAATATAAAAGATGGCTAGAGTATAGATCTATCAACTATTCTACATTAGCGTAAAAGAAACTAAGAAAATACAAAAAGTTATAAATCAAACGAGTGGAAAGATATTCCAAGCCAGGTCTCAACAATAAAGACCATAGAAGATTGAATATTCAAAAAGATAAATCTAAATCACATGAAAGGAAACATATGCAATACATTGTAGTTTTCTTCTCATAATCGCTACAATACCTTGTGTTTTGCTAGTATATATGCTGGAAATAATTTAGTTTTAATAGGAATAACATAATAGATTTGGAAAATAGGATTTTAAGTTTATTTACTTTTTGTCTTGTAACTATTTCAAAATTCCAAGGTCCCGAAAATTTTTTGATGCTTTATCATTTTTGAACTTAATATATAAATATATTTTTCACATTGTAAATTTATTCGGTATGGTTCGGTATGGTTCGGTATTTTTTCAGTTTATTTTTATAAAATATTGAACCTACCCTAATTATCGGTTCAGTTATATATTTATATAAAAACCTACGATTTTATTAAAAAACCTAAAATTCGATTCGATACGGTACGGTTCGATTGGTTTAGTCAGTTTTTAATATCCATTGACACTCCTAATACTACCATACTTGTGTCATGTGCAAGAACTGATGAAGTGGCTCCCGAAGATAGAATTCAAACATGTTCCAAGAATCCAGAATGAATTCGTAGATGCACTAGACACTTTGTCTTCCATGATACAACATCCGAATAAGAATTTAATCGATCCCATTCTAGTAAGGATCCATAGTCACCTAGCTTATTGTTCTCATGTTGAAGAAGAAATGGACAAAAATCCATGGTTCCACGACATCAAGGAATATTTGGCGATAGGAGAATACCCAAAAAAGGCGAACCATACTCAGAAATGCACACTGCATAGGATATCCAATCATTTCTTCCAAAGCGGCGGACTTTTGTATAGGAGAACACATGATCTAGGACTATTAAGGTGTGCTGACACCAAAGAAGCTTCCAAACCATTCGAGGAAATACATGTCGGAACCTAGGGTCCACATATGAACAACTTTATTCTATTCAAGAAGATACTCAGAGCTGGATACTTTTGGATGACTATAGAAACAAATTGCATCCAGTACGTCCAGAAATGCCATCAATGCCAGATACATGCAGATATGATACAAGTACCGCCAAACGAACTTAACGCAACAAGTGCACCTTGGCCTTTTGTTGCTTGGGGAATGGATATCATTGGTCTGATCGAACCCACTGCTTCAAACGGGCACAGGTTCATTTTAGTGGCCATTGATTACTTCACAAAATGGGTAGAGGATGCATCTTACAAAGTTGTAACCAAGAAAGTCATCACACATTTTGTTAGGGATTGTATCATTTGTCGATTCAGGGTTCCCGAGTCCATTACCACTGATAATACCGCCAACCTCAACAGTGATCTGATGAAAGCCATGTGTGGAACTTTCAAAATCAAGCACAAAAACTCCACAACATACATGCCTCAAATGAACGGAGCCGTAGAAGCTGCCAAAGAGAAAATCAAGAAGATACTAAGGAAAATGGTAGAGAATCACAAGCAATGGCATAAGAGGTTACCATTTGCCTTATTTGGATGCCGCACCACAGTCCGCACATCAACTGGGGCAACTACCTATTTGTTGGTTTACGGTACGGAAGTTGTCATTCCCGCCGAGGTAGAAATTCCTTCTTTAAGGATCATACAAGAAGCCGAACTCAATGATGCAGAATTGATAAGGAGCCGCTATGAGCAATTAGTCCTCATAGATGGAAAAAGGATGAACGCAATGTGTCATGATCAACTTTATCAGAACAAAATGTCCAGAGCATTCAACAAAAAGGTCAAAGTAGGATAATTCACACTGGGGCAGTTGGTGCTGAAGCAAATCTTCCCGCATCAAGATGAAGCCAAAGGAAAATTTCACCCAATTGGCAAGGGCCCTGCATGGTTCATCGAGTACTAACAGGAGAAACACTCATACTTGCATAAATGGACGGAAAAATTCGGCCAAGACCTATCAATTCAGACGCAGTCAAGAGATAGTATGTTTAGATTATATACATTTCATCATCTGATGTAACTGAACTACACTTAACCTGATTCCCATTTAAGATGGGATACGTAGGCAGCCCTGTGGGTTCGGTCACATCTTAACAAAATCTTCATTTTCCCAAAAATAGAAACTAGGGCAGAATTTTGAGGAGGACCCTCAAAATTTCGGAGCAAGTCCAGCCAACATCATAATATGTAAGACAGTCAGAGAATCAGTTAAGTAACTGAGGCAGATTTTGAGAAGGACTCTCAAAATTCCGGGCCAGGTCCACCAAACTTTGTTACATGCAGAACGACTGAAGGATCACTTACTAAACTGGGGCAGAATTTTGAGGAGGACCCTCAAAATTCTAACGCAAAGAAGCCATAATGTCTCTAAAAGTGTCGTAGTCATTATTTCATCTAATTTACTTGATATTATATACCACTATGTTTTCTAAAATAACTCTATTTCATCAAATAAGTGCATATTTTTCAAAAACTTTATTTCTATGGCAGCCAAGTATTATCCAGGGTAACTCGAACAGGATCTCTAGAGCAAAGCAAAGCAAAACAAGAAGACAAAGACATGAACCAACCTCCCCGCAAAACTCATGAATTTTTGTTTGGATGCACGAACAAACAATAACCACAAGTACGTGCAACTTACAATCATTATAATAACCAGACCGCGAAGCGTAAATAAATCTCCAACTAAGGAACATTCTGCTCTTATTTGATACTTGTCCATTGCATGAGACTAAGACTTGTCTCCCTTTTCTTGCATGAGGCTAAGCCTTGCCTTCTCACTTGCATAAGGCTAAGCATTGCCTTTGCTTTGCATGAGACTAAGCTCCGTATCAATTCTTGCATGAGGCAAAGCCCTGCCACACTATTTGCATAAGACTAAGCATTGTCTTTCTTTGTATGAGGCTAAGCCCTGCCTCCCTATTTGCATATGGCTAAGCATTGCCTTTTTTTGCATGAGACTAAGCCCTTTATCAAGTCTTGCATGAGGCTAAGCCATGCCTCCCTATTTGCATAAGGCTAAGCATTGCATTCTCTTTGCATGAGACTAAGCCCTGTCTCAAGTCTTGCATGAGGCTAAGCCCTACCTCCTTATTTGCATAAGGATAAGCACTGCCTCCCATTGTATGAGACTAAGCCCAGTCTCAAAATCTTGCACGAGGCTAAGCCCTGCCTCCCTATTTTCACAAGGCTAAGCATTGCTTTTTCTTTGCATGAGACTAAGCATTGTCTCAAATCTTGCATGAGTCTAAGCCATGCCTCCCTATTTGCATAAGTCTAAGCATTGCCTTCTCTTTGAATGAGACTAAGCCATGTCTCAAGTCTTGCATGAGGCTAAGTCCTACCTCCCTATTTGCATAAGGCTAAGTGTTGCCTCCCATAGTATGAGACTAAGCCATGTCTCAAAATCTTGCATGAGGCTAAGCCCTGCCTCCGTATTTGCACAAGGCTAAGAATTGCCTTCTCTTTTGCATGAGACTAAGCCCTATCTCGAATCTTGCATAAGGCTAAGCCTTGCCTCCCTATTTTCACAAGGCTAAGCATTGCCTTCTCTTTGCATGAAACTAAGCCCTGTCTCAAATCTTGCATGAGACTAAGCCCTGCCTCCCTATTTTCATAAGGCTAAGCATTGTCTTCTATTTGCATGAGACTAAGCCGTATCTCAAATCATGCATGAGGCTAAGCCCTACCTCCTTATTTTCATAAGGCTAAGCATTACCTTATATTTGCATGAGACTAAGCCCTATCTCAAATCTTGCATGAGGCTAAGCTCTGCCTACCTATTTGCATAAGGCTAAGCATTGCCTTCTATTTCCATGAAACTAAGCTTTGTCTCAAATCTTGTATGAGGCTAAGCCTTGCCTCCCTATTTGCATAAGGCTAAGCATTGCCTTCTATTTGCATGAGACTAAGCCCTGTCTCAAATCTTGCATGAGGCTAAGCCATGCCTCCCTATTTGCATAAGTCTTAGCTCTGCCTTTCCTTGCATGAGACTAAGCATTGTCTCCCCTTTTTCGTATGAGGCTAAGCATTGACCTCCCCATCTGCATAAGGCTAAGCTTTGCCTTTCCTTGTCTAATGACTGAACGTTACCCTATCTGAAACCTAACACTATTTCACCTTCTCCGGGGCTAATCTCTGTCCCGATCCTATGCAAGACTAAGCTCTGTCTTGTTCTTCTCATATGATGCATCAATATGTCTCTATCCGAAGGCATCATAGTCCGATGACATTATCCTCATAGACTGAAGACACCATGTCAGGCCTGAGGATCTCTTAATATTGCACATCATTATTCAAAGGTGTTATGGGTCAGAGGCACGATTCTCCTAGCTCGAGAACATCATTTCATGGCCTGCAAATCCCTTATCTCATGATTCATGGCCTAGGACGTCATGGTCTAAGAACATCATCCTCACCGTCCAAAGATAACCTTCATGGTCCAAAGGGAGTCTGCATCATGTTTAAATTCTCGTAATAATCCATATGTATTTGCTTGCATCGTGTTTCAAGTTTTTCAGGTGATTTAGGATTTAACCGTTCTTCAAATAGGAGCAACCTCCACTCCGGTTTTCGTTCATACCATTAACACCCGACCATTATTCCAGACATAACTAACTTCCATCAATCACTCACCTTTATTCCATGACAGCTCGAATATCTGCCTTGTGATACGTCCGTTACATTTCAGATCCACATTCATAACTCAGCATAAATCCATCTAATACTATCCTCCCCAAAAGAACCCTTTCCGAAACACACAAATATTTCTATAACAATTCTATCGGTTTCAATCACCGTTGGATCCAGAACTACATACGGCCTGATTCCTATAAAACTAGGGATAAGTAGGCAGCTCAGAGACTAGGGTGCGACCTATATTTTTCAAAACATCTCATTCGGTCAAAATCGGTCATCATTTCTTTTACCGACAACTCTTTCATCCTTCCTGGGTAAAGAGGGGCAGCTGTTGTTACCAAATTTTTCCTTTATATCTCTCAAATACACGTATATACCTTCAAAGTAGTGCATGAGCATCACCAAAGTATTTTTTTCATACTTTTCTGTAATTTTTAAGGCTTTTAATCAATTTATTCATGTATTTTCATATAAATAATTATTAATTGCATCACAAATAATTTTATAATAATTCATTATTTAAATTTTCATCATTTATATCCATATTAAGCTTTAAATATTTTTATACATATTTTGCATCCTTAGGCTAAAATTGAATATTTTTGCAATAGTAGCCCTTACATCTGCATAATTATATTATTTACACAAAAAATAACTTTTTTATATTTTTATAATATTAAGTAATTATTTTAAATTATTTTCATGCACAAGTGATATTTTTGTTATTTATTAATTATTTTTTATAAATAATTTATTTGTTTAATTGGGTATTTAGAATACAGCTCCCTAAAAACCATATTTTCGGACCTAGCCCAATTACTTACACTGCCCAATTACCCCAGCCCAATACACCAACCCAAATACCCAATACCCATACCCATACCCACACCCGTTTAAAACCCCAACCCAATTCCTTTTTTAGATCATAGTCATTGATCTTTGAATATCAACGGATCGTATAACCTCACTCCTTTTAATTATACCCATCTGCCCAAACCTTACTAATTTTACCCCAACCCGCTGTCTTTATACACTTACTCTCTTTCATCTTCTTCCTCTCAAATCCCTTGCCCCATCAGGCGAACCTCCCTGGTTCTAAACCCAAAGATAGAATCGATCCATGATTCCTTACCTTATTTGGCCATTTCTTCTTACTAGCTTCCCGATTTTGGTATTTCCTAATGGCTTGCCTAAAATGGCAAGCAAATGTTAAGACATTCGAACTAAATCTGGTTCAAATCTTTGACCTTTTTTCATATGTGTTCGCTCTCTTTTCTTTATGGTATGAATCTATGAGATTCGTCGCAATTTTCTGCTTACCCTAAAACTAAGGTTCAAATCTTTTTAGATCTAACCTAGTTCTTGATTTTTAATTATTTTTCCTTTTAATCTTTCCGTCTATATGTCTTTGTGCATCTAATTACAACTCTCTTCGTTAATTTTTGACTGATTTTTATTTATCCTAAATTAGGGATTTTTGAATTTGCAAAATCAAACCAAATCTGCTTGATTCTTTAATTATTGTGTTAAAATCTCTGTTTATATGCCTATATGCATCTCTTTTCTTGTTATTACTGACGATTTTGCATATTTTACTGAAATTTGGGTTTGTGACTTTTACTCTTTCCTTTCTTGCATGGTACTGATATTTTCCTTATTGCGTCCAATCTACCATGTTTCCTTTATTTCTTTACCTTATTTTTCCTTGAAACTGATTGTTAATTGATTCCCTATGATACTTTTCTTATACTAAGTGTTACTCGCCTGATTACACACTATTATGATCCATTAACTTACTGAACTCTATACAATTGATTCTGGGTTTAGTTTCTTTCCTTATTAGTGTATGTGTAATTTCTTCCCATATTTGTTTGCTTAATTGAATACTATTTAAACCCTTTCCACTCTCCCCCTTTAAACAAGACTCGAACTTTATAGACTTTCACTAAAATTTAAAGTTTTTGTTTCCATACTCTCTCTATTCTCTCGCTTACTATTGGTTTTGGCCGGCTGAAAGCCAAGGACAAATATTCTAGACTCTCAACTTCGTGGTATTATTCTGATTTTGCTTGCTTAACTGGTGAGTGACTATACTTTTTCATACCATTTTTATGTGTTCCTAATATGTGTTTATAATCCATCATGTCTAAAATCCCTCTCTAAGCATGATTCTGTCTGTCTACATGCTTTTCTTTTAATCCTATAGTTAACACTCTTAATTTAGACTAGTTATTTTGAATAATATGAATCCTCTTAAGAAAATATGCTCAATATGCCTCCTGTATGTTCTAAATTTGAGCAATGTTAGAAGTTTAAGTAGTTAATCATTGTTAAGCCTTTGAACTTGTATTGTCGTTAGGCTTTTTTTTTGTTCTGTCGTTTATATGTTTGATAATTTGTTTTCTAACATGTCTGAAATTCATGTTAGTGTTCTGATTGTTTGGCTGTCCTAAATACTTGCATTGAATACCTAGCTTAACTAGACTGTTAATCAGACTTCAACTCATTTAAACTGCGTGTTTGAGCATGAACCTTGCTTGTTTTCTGGGAGCGATTCTGCCTACAAATTCCATGTCTTAAACTTTGTTTTCTTTTGAAATCAAAATTGTTTAAATCTGCCTCTCTTTATAAGCTGTTGCTCTTTTAAAAAGTTCCACTCTTAGTCCCTTAGGTTATACTCCCAACCATCCAGTGTGAGCATTGCTCAGGGTCCATGTGCGACTCCTGTGAACTTAGACGCACTAGGAACTGGTTCATAATCTCTTTTAAAACATTTCTGAGTGTGTGGTTCTAGTGTGAGCATTGTCCTGGGTCCTTGAGTACCTTGGGAACTTTGACACATTGGAAACCTGGTTTTACATGTGTTATGGATAAGACATTCGTATTTGGCTATGCTGTATCTATGAATTGAGACTATAATTTGATTGGTTTGAAGGCCTGGTTTCCCAGGTTTATTTGTGCCTAACGAAGGTTGTCTATAGTGTATTTTATTATTATTATGTAATTCATTTATTATCTGGCCTATAATAACCTTGTAATAAACAGATTCTGGGGCATTTAGTAAATTAGGGGGACTTCTCATTTCCTTTTATTATATTGGGTATAAATCCTGCCTATTGGGATTCATCTATGCTATTTATTCTGATCATTTGTCAAAACTATTAAGTTCTTTGCTGTAGGTACTCCAATGCACCTTAATCCGTTAGGTGGCGGCTCTAACCAATTTCTTTTTCCCTACTCTCTCAAAGGAGTCTTCAAAATGTCGAAACCCGATTTTGCGAGAAAAGAGGGGCGCGATAATATAGCGACTCTGCTGGGGAAGGTTTTTAGGCTCTTACTATAAATGAACTTGATCTACATGAATTAGTCTTTCCCGATAAGCGTATTTTTGTTATTTTTCTCTTGTTTTCCTTTTTCTTTGCTACATGCACATCTTTTTCCCTATTTCCCCTTTATATGAACTCACATGCAATTCTTCATTTAATTCAATTACAACGTGTGTTTCCTCTTATTTCCTATCATGTTCCCGACTTTCAATTTTGCTATATCATGTCTCTTCCCAATCCTTGCTTCCTTTATTTGCTTTATTACAATTCTTTCATTTCGCGAACTAACTTCTTTCCTATTTTTCTTTCCTTTATATCTTTACCTTCATTCAATATTGCATTTATTGTCAAGCATGTGAAAATAGTTGACAATGTGTTATTTCTTGCATAATGCATGCTCTACATCATATTCTACTCATGCGTACTAATACCATAGCGGCGCTTGATGAGTGTGAGCACTTTTCCTAAAATCACCCTTTAAATTTGGAAAGGGTTAATATGTTGTCCGCATAATAACCTCTAAGAAAAACCTTATCAAAAGTCCACCAGGATTTCCATAATCCCATAGGGCGCATGCACAATATGTGCATTATTTGGAGAGATAAATGCCGACATGCTAATCGTTAATGCGTAAATAGTCGAATCCAGAGGGGGCAAGGGTCTAACTCTGTTTATTTTGTAGAAAATGCTGTTCAGCATGGTTCGAAGTATACCACCGCTGTTATTGGATTGGTAAGAAAACCTTTCGTTAAGCGACAAAAATCATGTGAAAAGGGTTCTTGGAAATTTACCATCCTTATTGGACATCCAACCAAACAACATATTGATCGAGGCTTCTACTATGTTCTGGGATGGAGAAAGGGCTGTATTCTGTTTTGGCAATATAGAAATGACTCCTCTTTTGGAGGAAATAGGAGGATTCTCTAGATTACCATTGGATAGTCCCGGTTTACTAGTACCAGAAAATCGCACTACCAGAGGGTTTCTGAAGATGATGGGTTTGAGAAAGAACGATGACTTAGAGTGCCTGAAGAAGTCCTATATACCTTTCGACTTCCTCTATGAACGATAGGACACAAAAAATCTTACCGTATATTTCATGATGATTTTCCATCACCTCCCTGGTTTGGACTTATTGTAGGATTTTTGTATTCATCGTCTGTTGTCTAGGTNGGAGGGAGGGGGGACTTCTCATATCCTTTTGTTAAACTGGGTAGAAATTCTGCCTATAGGTATTCATCTATGCTATTTGTCAAAACTGTTAAGTTCTGCGATGTGTTTAGAAACCCAGCCTATATGATTTTCATTGGTGATTTCAATTCTGTTTAAACTCGTACGAGTTTTATATGATGTGTACATTAGAAATCCTGCCTATAGGATGCATCAATATGTATTAACAACCATGCCTATAGGAACCTAATGTTTGATTCAATTATTTGCTGGTAATGTGTATATTCTCCGCCCTTGTGATGCTTTATAGATATCATGCATATAAGACTATAATAAATTCAGTAATAGATATCATGCCTATAGGACTTAAATTAATTCAATAATAGATATCATGCCTATTCAAACCTACAGATCATGCCTATACGATTTAAGTCGGGTCAGTAATTAGAAAGCATGCCTATAGGATTAAAGGGAAATACAAGGCTTTGAAACATGTCTATGAAGCTAAAATCAGTGTGCATCTAGAAATCATGCTTATAGGGCTGAAACCATTTCGACATTAGATATCATTGTTCTGAATATAATCGCCACTATCAATCACTTAGAAAATATGCATATAGGACTTAATAATAATTCTAGATTTTGTAAGCCGATGTGTTATTGTTTGAAGTACCCAGACGATATTCATTAAAATCAATAGGTCTTAATACTTGCTCAATGAAACTGCTTCTATATAATACTGTTCGCCTATTTCTCACATAGATATCCTGCTTATAGGATTTTAAGATCGATAAAGATTGTCAATTAATTGCGTATATTTGTTGTTTATTTGTGGAGGTTAACATGATCCCATATTTTCTTTGTATTAGCAAGTCCTAACATGTTTTGTTTGTTACCTAGTCTTTTACATATTGAGCAACCTAAGCTTAGTCTAGAACTATCCCAAATAGAGGTCCTAATACCTCCAGGGCCATAGGTAAGGGACATGTAGTGCATGCATAGGGATTGAACTAGAATCAATTAAAGCGCTTTAGTTAACAATATAAAGATATTAATTAGGTCGAAGGAGATGATAGTCTGTGCCTGCTAAATAATATGAGTAACGCTGTCACGACCTGGATTTCCCACCATCGGGCGTCGTGATGGCACCTACTAACGGAATAGGCCAGCCAAACATTAAGCATACTCTAACCAATCTCAACAATATAATATACTGGAAAACAATTAAATAAATACGTAAGTCTTTAAGTTTAATAAAACAAAATCGATTGCGGAAGTTAATAACACATCACTACCCAAAATCTGGTGTCACTAGTTCACGAGCTACTAAAGAGTACTGCATACAAGTTTGATTGAAAGAAAATACATGTGTCTGCCTCAGAACAATGAAAACAAACTCAAATAAAGGAAAGGGACTTTGGCCTGCGAACGCCAGCTAGGCTACCTCGAGAGTCCCTAGACTGAAGATAGCTCCCGGATAAAATCCTACTGCTGCTGTCCGAAAGCTGCTCTTGGATCTGTGCACAAAGAAATGCACAGAGTGTAGCATCAGCACAACCGACCCCATGTGCTGGTAAGTGCCTGGCCTAACCCCGACGAAGTAGTGACGAGGCTAGACAGGACTACCAAATCAATATGTACAATTCTATATACATATATATATACAATAGAAGGAAAAGAAATACCGAACTATGCAGTTAAAGGGAGAGAAACATGCTGTGGGGGAGTACAATCTGAATATAAGGTTCATCAGCGTAATTAAGAGACATGGCATAATAATAACTACCAAAGCATAAGAAAATCAATAGTTGCACGACATCAACCTTCGTGCTTTTACTCTCATCCTCACCCA
>MU748208.1:0-30816 GCA_026770625.1 Nicotiana glauca | reverse complement strand
GCAGATTTTCATGACTCAAATAAATAGACCATTTTGTGGATCCTACTTATTAATCATAATGCTCAATCCATGAATAAACACAATTTTACATGTACAAATTTATTAAGAATTTTTCATGAGTTCAAATAAACAAACCACTTTAGTGTAACCGTTTATTACTCACAAAATTCTCAATTTACAAGTGAAGATACATATAGCTTATAAAATTATTTATGGCAAATTATAGACTACATCTTAAAAGCCATGCCAATAATATAAAGTTCATACAAAGTATCGTTATATTTGACTTAATTACGACCTCCAACCAGAGAACAAAATTTTTCATCGAAAATCCAAGACTAGCAATCACGCAGGGCATGAAAACATAAACTAAAATTTGAGAAAATTTTTATGCACCAATATGCCAAACGCTCTAATCATTAGTCATCCATGATATCAAACAAAGGATTTTACTTTCTTACAAAATAATTATATCATTACACAATATCAATTATACCGCATAAGATCTAGTGAATAAAATCCTACACCTCTATTATTGAATTTTAATTCAACAACATATCTATTTACTAATAGCCAATGTGTAAACATACTATATCATCAGTATTTAATCATGGAGACCATGGGGAGTCAGCCCCACCACCATTAGATTAAAAACGAATTAAAATTATTAAAAAATAATTTTCAGAAAATAGAAAAACGTCCAAAACATAATCCAAACGACTTCAAAACACCAAAAAATACCATGATTCACTGCTAAAAGCAATGAGTTTTTCTCACCACGTCGTTTCCGACGGACCCACCAAATTTTAGCTCAATCGGAGTCCGTCAAGTTCACTAACCTCCGAAAATACCGGCTATTCGGTCAAAATCAGGTTTTGTGTTTTTCTAGGGTTTACCCCAAAAATTCAGATAACCTCACATAAATATCAATAAAAAAACAGCTATCTCATGACTACAAGAATAATCCAAAAATTTTGCACAGTTAATTCACAAAACAGCAGAGCAGTTTTTCAGAAAACCACATATACATGTAATTCAAAAACGCACATAAACACGATATTCTCGTTTCATGAAAAAACTTAGTTATCTAATTAGATGTGAGTGGGCTCTGATACCAATTGATGGATTATTATATGAGCAGCGGAAGCAATCCCAATATCAAAATCACATGTAATCTAGACAACTATTATAAACGGAATTTCACGGGTTACCTCTTGAAGCGTGAGCAAAACTCGTTTATCACGTGAGCCTTCAATTCCATAACTTTTCAATATAATCTCCATCACCTGCGCAATCGTGATCCTCGAACGTTCTACGGTCTTCTAATGTGTTACCCAAATAATACCCGAAAATAGTAATTTCGTGTGGGCGAAATTTTCTAGGAAAAAGGGCTGAAAATTTCGGCCACTATGACTTCTCCCTCTAAGTGGAAAACCTTATGTATTTATAGCACAAATTTTAAGGGTTAAAACCCTTTTTCCAAAACCTGTTAGGTTTTCCTTTCCACCAGAAAAAGGATTCCTTTATTTCCTATTATGTAGACACAGCAGGAACCACAAAATTTAATTAACAAGGCTCCAATTATGGAATTAATTTCTAATTTTCAAAATTAATATCTACCATAATTAATTACGAATTATTCCACTAAAAATTCATAATTGCACTCCTTATTCAATTTCAAAATTCATCCATTAAATATTATTTAACTCCCCATGTTAAGATTCAGATACTAATCAATTAAATTAAATTACTGACGATTTAATTTATTGATTATTTCCTTTAGACTTTCGCTTAACTTATTTCATGTGTCAGATACAAAATCCACCGGCCGGGTTTACACATGAAAACTTATAAGCTTTCATAAAGGTGTATCATCAATCTCTAAACCGAGACATGGATTCCATCAACTAACTATTACTTCGCCAATGTACATTTTTATTATCCAATTTACCAGGCATATTGACCCACGAAAGAATCTCGCCTTTTAATAAATCAAAATAACATAGCTAATAATAATTATATCAAGATTAAGAGTATAAGTACATTTAATGGCTAAAGAGTTTTTTTTATTAAGTCAGTATAAAATACTTATCTCTACTTGGTTCGTTCAATACATACAAAATGTATTAGCACAAGAAGTTGGAATTTGACCATTCCTATAATCAAGATAAATTATATTTAATTTTGTGCTACAATCATTCCTGATGGTTTGTCCCATTCCATCATTAGATTGTGAACTCAAACTTTATACTTATAAGAACCAATGATTTAATCTTCCGTCTATAAGCTAAACTCTATACACTAAATCATCTACTATATAAGCAAAGGACACTGACTAATGTATGATCTATTAAAACTTTATTAAAATTGAATGAACAATATTATCATAATAAATACTATATCTAAACCAAATTCATGGTTAATAGTATATATCCCAACATCAACAATAATAAATAAATATATATTGCGGTGCGCAACTGTTAGTATACTGTATTTGTAAAATAATTCTGAAAATATAAATGAACATAAACAAAAATGAACATAAATAGAAATGAACAATGAAATAACAGAAAACCAATTCGAGCCCACTAAATTCATAGTGTTTCCTTAAGAAATTTAATCCCCTCCTAGTACCAAAGGTTATGGATTATTTTCTCCCAAGATAGAACGAATTACACACTGGTGTAGTGATACTTCAAACCCCAGTGTTTCAGCAAACACAATGTTCGGTAGTAAATCACACTTACTGTTGCTTTGTTTGATGCTAAAAGTATGCAGAAGAAGGAGGAGAAACTTAGAAAATCGTATGGAAATTTTGAGCAAAATAGCCTTGTATTTATAGCTAAAGTTGGGTTGGAATCTGAAAAGGTGCAACTCTTCAGAATGGTTGTTTATGCAAAACGGCCACAACATAAATGTCATTACATAAATGGCTAATTATTCATTAATAAAGAGGAAAAATTGAAGAGGGTAGTTAATTTTCTTTTACCAAAACAGAAAAATGGATTGGAGGATTTAATATTAATATTTTATTTTAATATTAATATTTTGTAATTAAAATAAATATTTAATAATATTTCTGTTAATAGTATTTGGTCCAAAAAATTAATCAATCAATCGATCATTTGACCAAATTCAAATCCAAATCCAAATCCAAATCCGAAGTCGTAGCCGTAACTGAAGCCGAGCCGAGCGAGCAATGACGATGACGACGCGAGGCTTACCTTCTTCTCAACTCTTTAAGAGCTAGAAGAAGAGTAATTTCTTATATACCCATAAAAAATCTCTTCCTCTTCCAATATGGGACAATGTCCATTTGCCAAGGAGGGAAACTTAAAATTTTACTCAAAAATTTTATTTTCCTCCATTTTCCATTCACTCTCTTTTATGTATTTAATATATTAAATACAATAAACCCAACAATCCCCGATATAAATGGGGAATGGCTATATCACGGAAGTATGCATGAAAAAATGTGTAATTCGCAAGCAATGATTAATTGCATATGAATAAGTAGGTTTCCCTTTGAACTTTCCGTAATGAACTTATGTCGGATATACTCGATCAATAGGTAGATTTTATATCTTTGAACCATCGAACTTTGGTGTATACCTTGACAATCACAAGTCACACACCAACCCTTAACTGTCGTTGGTTCTCATTGTGGTGTTCATTTCAGCCATGAACACCGCCTGGTTTCATAAGTGTGTAGAGAACTGGCCTTACAAAGTTCTCCTCGAAGCGGCTAACACTTCACACTGACATAGGTGATTCCTAAACGTGTCATCCCGTAGATACACTATTTGATATACCTACTATCAAATTTAGAAATCATTAAAAAGCCTTAATGTTTTATCCTTGGAACTCAACATTGTCTCATCACGAGAATAGACCAAAAGTTTAGTTAACAATGTTGAACCGTCATTAATGACTTTGTTTGATCTCCTTGAACCTAGATCTTGGGATCTCCATTCTTCTAGGTAGAGTTACTACCATTATGACTTATTCTCGGCCACAGTCCCATTCCCCTTGATGACTTCTCAACTACCTCTCTACTTAGGCCTTTTGTAAGTGGATCCGACATATTATCATTTGACTTTACATAGTTAATCTAGAGAGTAATTGTCTAATGTTTTTATGTCTTCGTCATATATGACGAGATTTACTGTTATACATAACGCTCACAACCCTTCCAATTGCCATTTGACTATCGCAATGTATGCATATTGGTGCCAACGGTTTGGGACAAAACGAAATATCTTCCAAGAAATTCCGAAGCTATTCAGCTTCTTCACCGGCTTTATCTAAGGCTATGAATTAAGCCTCCATTGTAGAGCGGGCAATACAAGTTTGTTTGGACGACTTCCAAGATACCGCTCATCTACCAATAGTGAATACATATCTACTTCTGGACTTGGAATCAGTTGATCCGGTGATCTAATTTGCATCACATTATCCCTCAATGACAGCAGGATATTTACTGTAGTGCAAAGCAAAGTCTTGGGTATGTACTAAATACCCCAAAAAATCGTTTCATGACCATCCAATGAGATTGACCTAGATCGCTCGTATATCGACTCAATTTACTTATAGCACAAGCTATATCTGGTCGTGTACAATTCATGATGTACATTAAGCAACTCAACACACGAGCATAATCCAATTGTGATATGCTTTGGCCTTTGTTCTTTGCTAATGCAAGATTCACATCAATTGGAGTCTTTGCAACTTTAAAGCCCAAGTGCTTGAATTTTTCAAGTACTGTTTTAATATAATGAGATTATGACAATTCCATACCTTGAGAAGTCTTATGGATCTTAATTTCTAGAATTAAATCAGCAACTCCCAAGTCTTTCATATCAAACTTGTTAGTTAGCATACGCTTAGTAGTATTTATGTTGGTAATGTCATTACTCATTATGAGTATATGATCCACATATAAGCAAACAATGACAATGTGATTTGAAAAAAATTTAATGTACACATATTTATCACATTCATTTATCTTAAACCCATTTGACAATATTGTTTGGTCAAATTTCGCATGTTATTGTTTGGGTGTTTGTTTTAATCTGTAAAGGGACTTAACAAGTTTACAGACCTTCTTTTCTTTACCTGAAACCACAAACCCTTCAGGTTGTTTCATGTAGATTTCTTCCTCCAACTCTCCATTTAAGAAGGCTGTCTTAACATCCATTTGATAAATTTCAAGACCATAAACTGTAGCTAACGCTACTAACGTTCGTATGGACGTAATTCTTGTAACTGGAGAGTATGTATCGAAATAGTCAAGACCTTCTTGTTGTCTATATCCTTTTACCACAAGTCTAGCCTTAAATTTGTCAATAGTGTCATCATCTTTCATCTTCCTCTTAAAGATCCATTTAGAATCCAACAGTTTATTTCCAGGAGGAAGATCAACCAATTCCCATGTATGGTTGTTCAATATGAATTCTATTTCACTATTGACTGCCTTTTTCCCAAACAATGATTCCGAAGAAGACATATCTTCTTTAAATGTTTGAGGCTCATTTTCCAATAAGAAAGTCACAAAATCTGGTCCAAATGAAGTAGCGTTCTTTGACGTTTACTACGTCTTGGATCCTCCTGGTTAAGTGTACTTTCTTTTGTTTCTTTCCGAGGTCGTTTAGATCCTTCACCAATTGACTCACATTTCTTTTTATACGAATATATATATTTTCAAATAACTCAATACTATCTGATTCTATAAGCGTATTATTATGAATATCGGGATTTTTTTATTTATGAACCAGAAATTGATATGCTTTACTATTAATCGCATATCCTATGAAAACACAATTAACATTTTTCAGTCCTATCTTTACCCTTTTGGGCTTAGGAACTTGCACTATTGCCAAACACACCCACACTTTAAAATAACTTAATTTGGGCTTCCTTCCTTTCCATTTTTCATATGGAATGGATTGTGTTTTGCTATGGGGTACTCGATTTAGTATTTGGCTAGCCGTAAGAACAGCTTCCCCCCACAAGTTCTGTGGCAAACCAGAACTTATCAATAAATCGTTCATCATCTCCTTTAATGAATGATTCTTTCTTTTTGCAATCCCATTGGATTGGGGCGTGTAAGGGACCGTTGTTTAATGAATAATTCCATATTCTAAACATATTTGTTCAAAATAAGATTCATATTCACCACCCCTATCGCTTCTTATCATTTTGATTTTCTTATTAAGTTGCATTTCAACTTCATTTTTGTATTACTTGAATGCGTCTATTGCTTTATATTTACTATTAAGTAAGTACATATAGCAATATCTAGTACTATCGTCAATAAAAGTAATGAAATACTTATTGACTTCATATCACAAATATCTGTGTGACTTAAGTCTAAAGGATTTGAATTCCTTTTAACTGACTTATAAGGATATTTAACATACTTAGATTCCACACATACTTGACATTTTGATTTGTCACATTCAAACTTAAGCACTACTTCCAAATTAGTCATTTTCCATAAGATTTTATAATTGACATGACTCAAACGTATATGCCATAATTCATTTGACTCAAGTAAGTAAGACGAAGCTGAAATTTTATTATTATTTTCAACAACCATTACATTCAGCTTGAAAAGGCCCTCGGTGAGGTAACCTTTTCCTACAAACATCTCGTTCTTACTTATTACAACCTTATCGGATACAAATCCACATTTAAAACCATTCTTAACAAGAAGTCCAGTAGAGACTAAATTCTTCCTAATCTCGGGAACATGAAGGATATTGTTCAAAGTTACCACTTTATCGGAAATCATTTTGAGAAATATCTTCCCACACCCTTCAATCTTGGCCTTTGAAGCATTTCCCATAGAAACCGTCTCATCGGGTCCAACAGGAGCATAAGTAGCAAAATCTTCTTTAACAGCACAAACATGGCGAGTGGCTCCAGAATCAATCCACCACTCTTTAGGATTGCCCACCAAGTTGCATTCGGAAAGCATGGCACATAAGTCATCAACATCATCATGCTTTTCAACCATGTTTGCTTGACACTTCTTCTTGTCTTTCCTCGGAGCACGACACTCCGTAGGTTTGTGTCCAGTTTTTCCACAGTTGTAGCAGTTTCCACTGAATTTCTTCTTGCTTGGGTTGTATTTCGGTCCAGAAGCCTTCTTTCTCTTTTTGTTCTCTTCAACAATATTTGGTCCCATTATTGTTGAGCTTCCACGGCCACTCTTTTCAGCAGCTTTGTTGTCCTCTTCGATTCTCAACCGAATAATGAGATCTTCAAGGGACATCTCTTTGGATTTGTGTTTCAAGTAGTTTTTGAAGTCCTTCCACAAAGGAGGCAACTTCTCAATCATCGCTGCTACTTGGAATGCTACTACTACAAAAAAGAATTTTGGCGGCAATTATTTAGTGGCAATAAATCAATTGTCACTAATAGATTCTTTAAGCTGAAATATTAGCGGCACATGACCATTATCCATTAAAAGATATCCTTTTTGCGACAATAAAAAATACCATTAAAAATCATTAATTGAAATTAATTTTTTTATATTTTAACTTTCCCTCACCACAAAAAGAAAATCATCTTTCCCTCCAATTTTTTTGGACAAGAATTACCTATTCCCTCCAATTAGAAAACAATAGGAAAATATTTTTCCTTTAATCAAAAGGGAATAGAAAATAATAGGGTTCTGTCGCTGTCATTGGAAAAACCTAACCTGCTTGAAAAAAAACATTGTCTGCCACAGTCACCTGTCTGCCACAGTCTCCAGCCATCTTCTTCCCAGGTAACTTCTCTTTTCCCTCCAGATAACATCTCTTCTTACCCAACAAGTTGCTTGTAGTAGATTTATAATATGCCGCTCGATTGATTTACAATAACAGTACTCCACAATAGATTCTCATATTCTCATATGCTGCTCAATTAATTTACAGTAGGTGAAAAAATCTACTCTTAAATGCATCGAAAGTAAAAAGCAGCACTACATGATAAAGCAATTTTCAAACACTATTGTTTATGGAAGTCTATAGATTCTCATGTTAATAAAATAATTTTTTTTTCTGTTAAGTTATGAACTTAGCAAAATAAAACTAGGAGGTTGGCTTATCATCACATTATATGAGCAGAGGACTGATATTAAGTTGATTAATGTCAGTCAGGCCTCCCTTAGTATAATCGAAAAAAGATATTCGCTAAAGTTCAATTCCAACCAAATTGATTATTGACCAAAAAAGTAGTTGTATATTATTAAGGTATATAATAGCATTACGATGAAGTGGTTGTTGCGATCCATTAGCTGTTCTTGATTTATTTCACCTATCTTTAAAAAATAAACTTGCAAGTCTTTAATTCAATTAATTTGAAAATCTGAAATACATAGGGATGAAATTATGGGGCAGAATATGTATAGTACGAAGTTTTTAGGCTTGCAATCATCTTCATGTCGTTGGATGGGGCCAAAACTCTTGATTATGCCAGGAAAATCCTATTCCTCTCGTCCGTCTCCAACTTCTTTTTTTGTGTAGGTGTCAAGATTCTTGCATAAATCATTCTTCTCCTTCGGATTTGTGAATTTTGATATTTAATTATCGGCAAAAAAATCTGCATACCAGGTACCAATTTGTGATTTTTGTTATTCAACTATCGCATTTTGGGATATGTGAAAATATTGTTTTTCTGTATTTGCTAAGTCATTTGTGATTAATGGTTGCGGTTAGATTGATAGACGATTGATTAAATTGATTCCTTTGCAGTGTATAGCTTTTGAGCCAATTAACCGAAAGTTTGCAACGGTAGTAATGGACATGAGTGTTTATCTGAGGATAAAAAATTAAAAAAAAACTGAGATAATTGATAAATAAGATCCTTGGCCAAAGAGGGGTGAATATATATATATATATATATATATATATATATATATATATATATATATATATATATATATATATATTCACCCCTCTTTGGCCAAGGATCTTATTTATCAATTATCTCAGTTTTTTATATATTCACCCCTCTTTGGCCAAGGATCTTATTTATGCAAGAATCTTGACACCTTATGGACCAAGCACAATATCAAGCCACCTCGTGGCATATAAATCAAGGCATGAAAGCCTTCCCACATCACACTCGAGGCCTGAAAGCCTCCTCACATATCACTCGAAGCCTGAAAGCCTCCTCACCTCACGCGCAAGGCCTAAAAGCCTCACTCAGTCCAGAAAATATCATAAGCCCCTCGGGCATCAATAGAATAATAGTTCTAAGCCCAAACAACAGTGAAATATCAGTAAAGTCTCAAAATCAATTAAAATGGCTGAGTTTGCAAAAATAGTATAATCAACAGGACTGAGTTCAAGTAGTATATAAAATAGTGAGGAAAGAGTGATAAAAATACCCGAAGGGGTTCAAATAATCGGCACGAAGCCCAAATATGGCAATCAGCCCAAATCATGATAATATCAAATAAGTTTCAGTCAAATGCATAGTAAAATCAACAACTGGGATGGACCAAGTCATAAATCCCAATGGTGCTCTACCCAACGCTCGCTATCCGGCATGCAAGTCACCTCAATATAGCACTACGGTGTGCAAATCCGGGGTTTCAAACCCTCCGAATATCATTTACTATCATTACTCATCTCTAGCCGGCCAAAAGTCTAGCTCGCTATGCCTTTTCCTCTCGAATCGACCTCCTCGTGCGTTGAATCTGATCAAAACCACAAGGAATACATTACAATAGTATAAGGGAACATAACCCAATCAAAAAGACTCAAAAAATATCAAAAATCACGAAATTGGCAAAACCCGAGCCTCGGGCCCACGTCTCGAAAAATTAGAAAATTTACATCACCGGATTCCTTATCTCTCCACGAGTCTATGCCTATCAAATTTACCAAAATCGGAGTCCATTTGACCCTTCAAATTCCATTTTTAAATTACCAAATTCCCAAGCCCTAGCTTTACCCTCTTTTGATGAATTCAACCAATTTACATGTTAAATCTATCATAATTTCATGTATTTGGGCCAAGGAACTTACCTCCAATCACACCTAGTCGAAATCCCCCTTCAATTCCGTCCAAGAGCTCTCAAGCTTGCTTAGAAATGGTAGAAATAGACTAAGCTTTGCGGAACAAAATGAACATTAAAACCCTTCTGATAACAGGGATTTCCGCTTCTGCGGTCCCTATTTCCGCATCCGCGCTACCACTTCTGCGGTTAAATTTCCGCTTCTGCGGATCCTTCACTTAAAAGCATAGACTGCTTCTGCGATCACCTTACGCATCTGCGGACACCGCATGTGCGATTAGACTTCCGCTTCTATGGAAACAGCTCACTTTGACCCCTTCACTTCTGCAACTCACCAACCGCATCTGCAGCCTCGCAAATGCGGTTTTCCTTCTGCATCTGCGGCTTCTCCCTTCCAGGCCTAGAACCGCACCTGCGATATATCCTCCGCATCTGCGGTTCCTCTTCACAGATCCGGAAATACCAGATACCAGGTGCCTTCAGCAGTCCCCAAACTCCAAATTTCATCCCGATAGCCATCCGAAATCACCCCGAGGCCCCCGGGACCTCAACCAAAAGTGCCAACCCATCCTAAAACATCATTCAAACTTTCTCCAATCATCGAAACTCCACAAATAATACTAAAACTATCAAATTACATCGGATTCAAGCCTAAGTTCTTCCAAAGCTTTCGAATTATGCATTTGATCAAAAATCCGACCAAAACACCTCCGAATGACCTGAAATTTTGCGTGCACATCCAAAAATTACCTAACGAAACTACAGAAACTCTCGGAATTCCATTCCGACCCTCAGATCAAAATCTCACCTATCAACCGGAAATCGCCAAAATACTAACTTCGCCAATTCAAGCCTATTTCTACACCGGACTTCCAAAATCAATTCCGATCACACTCCTAAGTCAAAAATCATCTCCCGAAGCTAACCGAATCACCAGAAACCACATCCGAACCCTCTAACTCATAGTTCAACATCCAGTTGACTTTTCCAAACAAGCCTTCCTTAAAGAGACTAAGTGACTCATTTCCATCTAAAACCAATCCAATTCAACGCAATCACCTCAAATACTGATAATGAAGCATAGAGAAACATAAGATGGGGGAAACGGGGCGGTAACTCACGTGATGACGGGCCGGGTTGTCACATCCTCCCCAACTAAAACAAACGCTCATCCTCGAGCGGGTCAAGAAACATACCTGGAGCCATAAACAGGTGAGGATATCTGCTCTGCATCTCCCGCTCGGTCTCCGAAGTAGCCTCCTCCACGGGCCGACCTCTCCACTGCACTTTTACCGAAGCTATATCCTTTGATCTTAATTTTTGAACCTGACGACCCAAAATAGTCACTGGCTCTACATCATAGGTCAAGTCATCATCCAACTGAACATTACTGAAGTCCAAAACATGGGACGGGTCCCCAACATACTTCTAGAGCATATATACATGAAACACCGGATGCACGCCCGACAATCTGGGTGACAAGGCCAGCTCATAAGCCACCTCCCCAATCCTCCTAAGTACCTCAAAAGGCCCAATAAACCACGGACTCAACTTCCCTTTCTTTCTAAACCACATAACACCCTTCATGGGCAAAACCTTCAACAAGACCTTCTCACCCACCATATATGACACATCCCGAACCTTCCGGTCAGCATAACTCTTCTGACGCGACTGTGTTGTACGAAGCCTCTCCTGAATCATCTTCACCTTCTCTAAGGCATCCTGAACCATCTCTTTCCCCAATAACCTAGCCTCGCTGGGCTCGAACCATCCGATAGGAGATCTACACCGCCTCTCATACGACGCCTCATACGGAGCCATCTGAATGCTCGATTGATAACTGTTATTGTAGGAAAACTCTGCAAGCGGCAAAAACTCATCCCAAAAACCCCCAAAATCAATAACACAAGCACGCAACATGTCCTCTAGTATCTAAATAGTATGCTCGGACTGTCCGTCAATCTGAGGGTGGAATGTTGTGCTCAACTCTACCTGCATACCCAACTCTCGCTGAAATATCCTCTAGAACTGAGAAGTGAACTGAATACCCCTATCTGAGATAATGGACACTGGAACCCCATGCAATCGGACAATCTCCCTGATAAAGATCCCTGCCAGCCACTCCGAAGAATAGATAGTACATACCAAAATGAAGTGCGCGGACTTGGTCAGCCTGTCCACAATCACCCAAATCGAATCGAACTTCTTCAAAGTTCGAGGGAGACCACTCACAAAATCCATAGTAATCCTCTCCCACTTCCACTCTAGAATAATCATCCACTGAAGTACACCACCCGGCCTCTGATGCTCGTACTTTACTTGTTGACAGTTGAGACACCGAGCCACAAACCCTACTATATCATTTTTCATCCTTCTCCACCAGTAGTGCTACCTCTAATCCTGATACATCTTTGCGACACCCGGATGGATGGAATACCGTGAGCTATGGGCCTCCTCCAATATCATCTCCCGCCCATCCACATTGGGAACGCAAATCCGGCCCTGCATCCTCAATATGCCATCATCACTGATAGTCACATCCCTGGCATCATCATGCTGAACCATGTCCTTAAGGACAAGCAAATGTGGATCATCATACTGGCGCTCCCTGATGCAATCATATAAGGAAGACCGAGAAAACACACAAGCCAACACCCGACTAGGCTCTGAAATATCTATTCTCACCAACCGATTGGCCAAAACCTGAACATCAACTGCAAAGGGCCTCTCCCTAACTGGAATGTACGCCAAGCTCCCCATACTAACTTCCTTTCGGCTCAAAGCATCGGCCACTACATTGGCCTTCCCTGGGTGATACGGAATGGTGATATCATAGTCCTTAAGAACCTCTAGCCATCTCAGCTGCCTCAAATTTAGGTCCCTCTGCTTGAACAGATGTTGAAGACTGCGATGATCGGTGAATACCTCACAAGATACACCATACAATTAGTGCCTCCAAATCTTCAAGGCATGAACTATGGCAGCCAACTCCAAATCATGTACAAGGTAGTTCTTCTCGTGGGCCTTCAACTGACGAGAAGCATAAGCAATAACTCTACCCTCCTGCATCAATACACATCCAATCCCAACTCTCGATGCATCACAATATACGTTATAAGAACATGCAGCTGAGGGAAAAACTAATACTGGAGCCATGGTCAAAGTTGTCTTGAGCTTCTGAAAGCTCTCCTCGCACTCATCCGACCACACAAATGGAGCACCCTTCTGAGTCAACTTGGTCAAGGGCGATACAATAGAGGAAAATCCCTGAACCCGGCGATAATAACCTGCCAACCCAAGGAAACTGCGAATCTCCGTGGCTGAGGTCGGTCTAGACCAACTCTGCACCGCCTCTATCTTCTTCGGGTTGACCTGAATACCCTCGCTAGACACCACGTGTCTTAAGAAAGTCACTGACCCAAGCCAAAACTCACACTTGGAGAACTTTGCATAAAGCTTCTCCTCCCTCAATCTCCGTAATACCACTCACAAATGCTGTGCGTGCTCCTTCTGGATACTCGAGTACACCAATATATCATCAATAAAAACAATCACGAACGAATCCAGATATGGCCGAAATACACCGTTCATCAAATGCATGAACACGGCTGGGGCATTGGTCAGCCCAAAGGACATAACAAAAAACTTATAGTGCCTATATCTAGTTCCGAAAGCAATCTTCATAATATCTGAATCCTTGATCTTCAAATGGTGATAGCCTGAACGGAGATCAATCTTAGAGAATACCCTTGCTCCCTGGAACTGGTCTAATAAATCATCAATGCGAGATAGGGGATACTTGTTCTTCACTGTTACTTTGTTCAATTGCCTGTAGTCAATGCACACTCTCATTGTGCCATCTTTCTTTTTCACAAATAGAACCAGTGCACCCTACGGTGACACACTAAGCCGAATGAACCCCTTATCTAGGATTTCCTGAAGCTGATCCTTTAGTTCTTTCAACTCTGCCGGTGCCATACGATATGAAGGAATGGAAATGGGCTGAGTGCCCGGCACCAGGTCAATACCAAAATCAATGTCCCTATCTGGTGGCATGCCCGGCAGGTCTGTAGAAAACACATCGGGAAACTCCCTAACAACTAGGATCGAATCAATGCTAGGAGTCTTAGCTCCAACATCCCTCATAAAAGCCAAATATGATAAACAACCTTTCCCAACCATAAGTTGGGCCTTTAGGAAGGAAATCACCATGCTAGGAACATAGTCAGTCACACCACGCCATTCGATCCTAGGAACACCCGGTATAGCCAGAGTGACTGTCTTAGCATGACAGTCCAGAATAGTATGACACGGAGATAACCAGTCCATGCCCAAAATGACATCAAAATCTACTATGATCAATAGCAATAGATCAACTCGGGTCTCCAGACCCCCAATAGTCACCAAGCACGACTGATATACATGGTCTGCCAGATATCACCCACCAGGGTGGAAACATGGACAGGTAAGGCAAGATACCATCGGGTTGTTCCCAAATGATGAGCAAAACATGAAGACACGGAAGAATAGGTGAAACCGGGATCAAATAAGACTGAGGCATCCCTGTGGCAGACTGAAATAATACCTGTAATGACAGCATCTGAAGCAATGGCATCTATCCTGCCCTGAAGAGCATAAAAGCGAGCCTGACCACCGCCCGATCGGCCTACCCCTCTGGGGCGACCCCTAGCTACCTGACCCTTACCCCTAGCTGGTGGGGCAGGTTCTAAAGAAACTGGACCAGAAGATGAGGGCTGACCCCTCTGTTGAGATGAGCTGGCGGCTCGGTGAGGACACTGCCTCCACATATGCCCAAACTCTCCGCACTCATAGCAACTCCTAGGTGCTGGAGAATGGGACTGAAGCGAATCCCGCGCGCCGGAGTGACTAGCTGACGGACTCGGCCTGGAAGAACCCTGAACAGATGGAGCTCGATATGAACCCTGTGCTAGAAGAGCGCTAAGATATGGCTGACTCTACTGAAAACCCTGATGACCACAACCTGAAGATGCCCCACGATACTCGGAATGGGCCGACTGAGTGGGCCTGGAAGAGCGACCCCTACCCTGCTGAAACTAGCCCCTCGAAGGAGCACCACTGAAACTGCCAGAACCTCGAAGCCTCTTGGCCTCCCTCTCCTCCCGATCTTGGCGGCAAACCGACTCAATATCTCGAGCTATATCCACTACCTCCTCAAAGGAAACACCCAGCACTCTCTCTCTAGTCATAAGAACCCGAAAATGATAGTTAAGGCCATCCACGAATCTCCTGATCCGCTCACGCTCAGAAGGAACCAGCCAAACTGCATGACGGGCCATCTTTGAGAACCTCCTCTAATACTGAGACACAGTCATGTCTCCCTATCGTAGCCACTCAAACTGCCTATGCAGCTCCTTCTTACGAGACTGCGGCACATACTTCTCCGAAAGGAGAATGGAGAACTCCTGCCAAGACAAAGGTGCTGCACCAACCGGCCTACGCCGCTCATATGCCTCCCACCAAGTGAAGCCTGCTCCAGTAAACTGAAAATTAGTAAAAGACACACCGCTAGACTCAAGAATCCCCGCTGTGCGGAGCATCCGCTGACATCTGTCAAGAAAACCCTGGGCATCCTCGCCCTTGGCTCCACTAAATGTCGGAGGCTGGAGCCTCCCAAACCTATCGAGGTGATACTGCTCGTCCTCGGGCATAAATGGAATCCTGAACTCCTACACTGGAATAACTGGCTGAGCTGGAGGTGCCTCTGGAGTCTGTAATCCCTGCACTACCTGCTCAGGTGTGCGAGCAGCGGGGGTCTTATTGCCTCCCCCAGCCTGTGAAGTAGTTGTTGCTGTTGTGGTGGCTGAAACCACCTGAGCCAGGCCCGTACAGACTATCAATATCTCGGCCAATGTCTCCTGGAGACCCGGAATCACTATGGGCACAGCTGGTACCTGAACTGGTGCTGTTGGAGCCTGGTCCTGAGCCGGGGCAACTAAAGGATCCACAAGTGCTGCCCCTACTGCTCTGCCCCTGCCCCTGCCACGACCACAACCACGTCCACGACCCCTGGTAGCCTCAGTAGGTGGTACTGGTGGTCGTCCATCACATCTGGTAGCTCGTGTCCTCACCATCTGTGAGAGAATAGAACAAAAAAAAGTTTAGTACTCGGATCAACAAGTTCGCACGACAGAATTCCAAGAATGTGAAGTTTTTTCCTAAAAGGTTCTGCAGCCTCCCGAGGATAAGTATAGACGTCTCCGTACCGATCCACGAGACTCTATTAAACCAGCTCATGACTCGCAAGACCTAGTAACCTAGGCTCTGATACCAACTTGTCACGACCCAATTCCAAAACTCGGTCGTGATGGCGCCTCTCGTGAAAACAAGGCCAGCCAACAGAACAGCAACACCTCTTTAGCAGTTACTTAGCATGAATAAGTCTAACACATTATTAATATTATCATAAGCGCGGAAGAAAAATGATAAAATAGGGGACCATCCCGACACAACCCGAAATCGGGGTGTCACAAGTCATGAGCTACAATATAGTTTTAAATTAAGTCTACAAAATGTAAAGTCTGATACAACTGTCCGAAGGAAAAATCCAAAGACATGAAAGGGGAGAGATAAGGGCTGCGGACGTCAACAACTACCTCGTCACTCCGACTAGCCTCCTGATCTGGGAAGAATCAGTGCTCAGGGGTAGACTCCACAATGCCTGTATCTGCACACATGGCGCAAGGATTAATATGAGTACTCCGACCCATTGAGTAACAACAATAAATAATAGCTAAAAGTAAAAAAACACATAAAAGCATAAGGCAGTTCTATATCAGGCAGCAAAAAACAATAAATTCATAGGATAGAACAGTATAAAAAATGAAATTTCCTTTTTAAAGTAAAACCAGTAAATCAAGTAAGATATCAAATAAATAGTGAATAGAAATCTGCCCCTCGGGCCCAGTATCAATCACTCAGAACAGTATCAGCCCCTCGGGCTCAGTATCACATCGCTTAGATCAGTATCAGCCCTTCGGACTTAGTATCTCATCACATGGGTACCCGCACTCACTGAGGGTGTACAGACTCCGGGATGGGCCCCTTACGGCCCAAGCTCAATATCAAGCCACCTCGTGGCATATAAATCAAGGCCTGAAAGCCTTCCCACATCATACTCAAGGCTTGAAAGCCTCCTCACAATACACTCGAGGCCTGAAAGCCTCTTCACATATCACTCGAGCCCTGAAAGCCTCCTCACCTCACGCTCAAGGCCTGAAAGCCTCACTCAGTCCAGAAAATATCATAAGCCCCTCGGGCATCAATAGAATAATAGTTCTCAGCCCAGACAATAGTGAAATATCAGTAAAGTCTCAAAATCAATTAAAACAGTTGAGTTTGCAAAAACAATATAATCAACAGGACTGAGTTCAAGTAGTATATCAAATAGTGAGGAAAGAGTGATAAAAATCCCCGAAGGGGTTCAAATAATCGGCACGAAGCCCAAATATGGCAATCATCCGAAATCATGATAATATCAAATAAGTTTCAGTCAAATATGCGGTAAAATCAACAACTGGGACGGACCAAGTCACAATCCCCAACGGTGATCTACCCCACGCTCGATATCCGGCGTGCAAGTCACCTCAATATAACACTACGATGTGCAAATCCGGGGTTTCAAACCCTTAGGATATCATTTACTATTATTACTCACCTCTAGCCGGCCAAAAGTCTAGCTCGCTATGCCTTTTCCTCTCGAATCGACCTCCTTATGTGTTGAATCTGATCAAAACCACAAGGAATACGTTACAATAGGCTAAGGGAACATAACCCAATCGAAAGAGTCGAAAAATATCAAAAATCACGAAATTGGCAAAACCCGAGCCCCGGGCCCACTTCTCGAAAAATCAAAAAATTCACATCACCAGATTCCTTATCTCGCCACGATTCTATGCCTATTAAATTTACCAAAATCGGAGTTCATTTGACCCTTCAAATTCCATTTTTAAATTACCAAATTCCCAAGCCCTAGCTTTACCCTCTTTTGATGAATTCAACCAATTTCCATGTTAAATCTATCATAATTTCATGTATTTGGGCCAAGGAACTTACCTCCAATCACACCTAGTCGAAATCCCCCTTCAATTCCGTCCAAGAGTTCTCAAGCTTGCTTAGAAATGGTGGAAATAGACTTAACTTCGCGGAACAAAATGAACATTAAAACCTTCTGATAACAGGGATTTCCGCTTCTGCAGTCCCTATTTCCGCATCTGCGCTACCGCTTTTGCGGTTAAATTTCCGCTTCTGTGGATCCTTCACTTAAAAGCATAGACCGCTTCTGCAGTCACCTTACGCATCTGCGGACACCGCATGTGCGATCAGACTTCCGCTTCTGCGGAAACAGCTAACTTTGACCCATTCGCTTCTGCGACTCACCAACCGCATCTGTGGCCTCGCAGATGTAGTTTTCCTCCCGCATTTGTGGCTTCTCCCTTCCAGGCATAGAACCGCACCTGCGATATATCCTTCGCACCTGCGACTCCGCATCTGCGGTTCCTCTCCGCAGATGCGGAAATACCAGATACCAGGTGCCTTCAGCAGTCCCCAAACTCCAAATTTCATCCCGATAACCATCTAAAATCACCCCGAGGCCCCCGGGACCTCAATCAAAAGTGTCAACCCATCCTAAAAGATCATTCAAACTTTCTCCAATCATCAAAACTCCACAAATAATACCAAAACCATCAAATTATATCGGATTCAAGCCTAAGTTCTTCCAAAGCTTCTGAATTACGCATTTGATCAAAAACCCGACCAAAACACCTCCGAATGACCTAAAATTTTGCGCGCACATCCAAAAATCACCTAACGAAGCTACAGCAACTCTCGGAATTCCATTCCGACTCTCAGATCAAAATCTCACCTATCAACCGGAAACCGTCAAAATACTTACTTCGCCAATTCAAGCCTATTTCTACAGCGGACTTCCAAAATCAATTCCGATCACACTCCTAAGTCACAAATCATCCTCCGACGCTAACCGAATCACCAAAAACCACATTCGAGCCCTCTAACTCATAGTTTAATATCCGGTTGACTTTTCCAAACAAGTCTTCCTTAAAGAGACTAAGTGACGATGGGCCGGGTCGTCACAAGGAGGCTCCTATGTTAGAGTGATTTGGGTTCTCTTGAAAATTCATATGGCAACTGGAGGTGTCTTTTCTTATTGTTTCTGCTAAGAAAAACATGCCTACCCTGTGTCTTTTCCTTATTGTTTCTTCAAAAGAGAGAATTTTTTATTTGCAGTTCATTTGTCAAACCAGTTAAGTATCTTTTTATATTGTTTCTGCTAAGTTGCTGGTCCTTTAGGTTATGTGAAAATGACTTGTGGTGGTTGATGGTGTACTAATTTATTTTCTTGTAGTAAAAAATAGTTTTTGTTTCTAAAATCTGAATGACTGATTATAAATATTTGTTTGAGTCATATGGTGACAGGGGGCCTTAGATTCAGGATTAAGAGTATCTGGTGTTAAATTCATTTGTCAAGTTTTTTGCTGCTTCTATTACTCTAATTCATGTTTTTCTATGAGAGGATTTTTTTCCTTTAGCGACTTGTAACTGTTGGTCTTGCTTTTAGTTTGACGACTATTGGTACACTGCAAGTACAAGTGTACCATCAATCTTGGTTGACATAACAGATTAGAACCAGGAAAGGAATGACCCCTCTTTTCCTATTATAATGAACTTTATAGTTTGTTCTGGTTCATCTGTATGACTAAGCTGCTGCAGTTCTTCATCGAGTTATTCTTTTTTCAAGAATTGGATAGTTGAATCATGCGTGTTGGACTTATACCGCTTTTATAAAGAGAGGGAGAAGCTACACACAGAGATAAAGAATATCACACTTCCAATAAATAAGTAATAGAATACCACCCAAAGTTGTGTGGAGTGGTAAGTACTCCATCCTTGATCACAGGGCTCGGATTCAAATCTTGCGTATGAAATTATCTTTGAAGGAGCATTTTAATCCTAAAGTGGAATTTTTCGAGCCCAAAAGTCAGACACTAGGTAGGAAACAAAAAAATTATAGAAATAATTTGAAGTATATTTATATGTTTATTGGATCAAAATAAAGTAGTATTTGAGTACTCAGAGAAAACAAAAAAATAGTGAATCAATTAACATTACAAAAAGGATTCGATCTTACTGGCCAGAAGATAAGTTGCTAGAAAAAGTTAATATTGATCAAGGTTTTGTGAAGGATTTGATAGCATTTTTTCTGTATTTTAGGAGAGTGTCATGTATGTTTTCTAACTGTATGAATTTGCTAAATGATTTTTTTTTATGTAAAATTACATATCTCGATCGTTTATGTTGAGAGGAACAATGTCTATTGCTCAAAATTTGAGTGGAGTTTGTTTTTAAAAGTAAAGTTGGAGGAAACAATAATCTCCACCCTAAGTTTTTAATATTACTCCTAAATTAGACAAAGATGAGGAACATTGGAGTTTGATTAAAAAATGAGTGAAAATAAATAGTGAAAATTTTTCTAAACCAAATGGCATTAATGGTGTTTGCTTTGAAAATTACTTGAGACAAGAGTTCGAATAAGCCTGAAAGTAGAGAAGAGTAAAGAGCTTATCCATTATCCATTAAATTTTGAACCGTGCTCCATTGACCTTGAAATTTCTTGGTTATATTATTAGAAAAGTTTTTAACATTTTTTTGAAAAACTTTATTAGGAACTATATATTCTTCCGCATGTATGTGTACATGCAATACACTACTCATACGCGCACGCACATAAGGCGCATAAGTTTGTATATTGTATTTGTCACAAATAATAAAGTGTACTTTGTTGGTTGATTATTGTGTTTATTGATTTTAAAATACCAAATCCTTAGTATCGGTGAGATATGTATCTCTCTCAAATTTCTGGAATGAGCAAAAATATTATTTAGAAGTGAATAATGAGTGTAGAATAGTTGAACAAAAGAGGATATAGAGACAACTTCAGAGCAAATATATCGGGAAAAAATTCTGTTTACCAGATACAAATTTGTCATTTTTAATTTATCTTATTCTTTCTTTTATTTTATAAATTGGGAAATATCTAAAACATGAAAAACAGTAGGGTATGTAGTGTCTATTTCTGAACTATGATTTTTCCCTTTTTTGGTTTGATAACTCTGTCACACAATGTGTATTTTTTCGTTTTCATGAATTTCAAAATGGATTTATTGTGTATTCTATGATCAAGAAATGATAAATGAAAGGATGAGCAATAGTGAGAGATCTACTGAGCAACCTCCTCGTAGTGTTCCTTGGGACGGCGGTGTGTATTCCCAGGTATTGGAATTCAAGAACTAAATTTGTCAAAAAAATCTTCTTAAAAGATTGGGTTATTCCCTCGTAGTCCTTTAAGTAGAAATGTAATTTGAGAATTTAGAAGTTGAATAGATGCAAAGAAATGTAATTTGAGAATTTAGAAGTTGAATAGATGCAAAGTTTCTTTAAATTAATAAATCAAAGATCATACTTTACTTGTAATAGTCATCTGGAGCATGACTCTTTCAATGTTTGGTAAATGAAATGAGAAGTCATTTGTCATATACTCATAGTATACTTAGTCAACATTGTGCCGCTGGATAGAGTGTAAAAGTCCACAAGATAAATTGAACATTAAATAAGCTTTTGTGAGGCCCCCCTCCATGTTGAATGGGTAAAGACAGTCAGAGACAAAGATGTAAGAATTTTACTGTAGTTCTCTTTACACAACGAGAAGCTGTAAATCAAAAGAAAATCACAACAGCAGACATTAATGAAACAAAGAGGATTCCAAATGTTTTCTCAGATTTGGCTTAGTTTACAAGCAATGATTGCAGAAGAAAGACTACATATTACTGTCCTCTTCACTTATTTTCCCTTCTGTTCGTCTCAGTTTTGCTATATTCCAAACTTTCTGCAACTTAAATGCCAGTCTTTTGAATTCCACTACCGGACATAACAACCTCCTCCCAAATTGTTCTAAAATTCTAATCATATAAAAGTATTGTTATTTAACATGTTAATATTTATTAGATTCCTGATGTCATTAGTGGACATGAACGATTACCACAAACATCAATGATGCATAATGTTGCTGAAAATGTTCAACCTTCTCATGGTATTACTCATCTTTGTCCTTCGTCGCTACTGGGGTGTGCATTCGAATCGGTTTATCGATAAATCGAATCGATTATTTGTTATCGAAATAGAAATCGAAAAAATCGAAACCTTATTGAAACGATAACGATAAGCATATGTACAAATCGATAATCGATAAGTAATTATCGATAAAGGTCAAAATCGAATGCACACCCCTAGGCTGTAGACACTTGTTAAATGAGTAATTAACTATTTGTGTAGATTAATATAACATACAGAATGTATATATATTCCGCTACTATTTTGAAAGCGGCTATACAATATTATTTTCCCTAATCTATACCCTTTCTTTTACCCTAAGTCCCTTACCCTATTATTTCCTCTACCACATTTAAGCAATGATCATATTTAAAGATCAAGGGAATGAAGTTCAAATTAATGGAAAATAGAATTAGCCGTGATGATATGTTTTGTTTTGTTTTGTTTTTTTATACCGTTGGAGTGTTGGTGGCATATATACATTTGATCCCTCACTTTCGTTTTGTTGCATGTGCTTGTTGACACAATTTTTATATTATAAATGGTGTTCGTCTTATTTTAGCTTCTTTTTGTCCATATTAGTTAGGCACGTTTATAGCGATATACTTTCCGTGAAATCCCGCAAATTTTCTTATTGGTGTAATCGATAACCGAATCGATAAGCCCTCAAAATCGATAAATCAAAAATCGAATAAATCGAAACCTTATTGAAACGATAACGATAAGCATATGTACAAATCGATAATCGATAAGTAATTATCGATAAGGGTCAAAATCGAATCGATAAATCGAATGCACACCTCTAGCCTACTGCTTGAGTTTTCCTCCTTTAATTTTTATTAATTTATTAATGTATTTGGGTTTACCTTGGATGCTTCTTGCTTTTATATATTCTCTTTTTTCATGGTTGTTGATGTCGTAAGGTTGTGATAATAGTGAATAATTTTAAAAATAATAGTCTTCCTGATAGTGATCATATGTGTAATATAATTTATTTATTCGAACAGTATTTGTGTCTTTAAATCACTTCATAGTTGTCTGCTTGAATTAAATTCACCTTTTCCATTATAGAATGAGGTCAGATGAAGAAAGCACTAGAATGATAATCCAAGAGGTCTATCAAAAAGTAGTTGTTTTCCTACATTATCAGTGCATCTCCATAAGCTGAATTCTTACTTTGTCTAGTTTGCTAGTGTCTGAGCAGTAGTCCTGAGGGCCAGTAATGCGTACATATTATACTTTTCTTAAAAAGTCTTATTAATTAATCCTTCTGCAAAAGGTTATCTATACTCGAGCAATATCTCCCCATAGACAACAAACACTAGCGATCCTTTACCCATTTATGATCATCAGTTTGCAAAACGAATAGCTTTAAATGTTTGACCAGCACAATATGACATTTAAAGCTTACCATTTATATTTTGCAACTGCAACTCCTTTGATGTATGTAGCACCCGCCATTCGACTTTTCCTTCTTTCTGAGCCTCTAATTCATCAGCGTCTTGATTTCCACCAGGACTACATATAAATTACCCTCTGAAACTTTCTGTTGGATCTCACTAGAAATATTTGATCTTTTAAACTGCCACTTAACTTCAGAACAAGTGCTAAGTTCATCAATTGTTGAGATCGCTACATCATAAGGACAAGAAAACTCAGCTAGATTTTTCACCCACTTCACATGTCCTTTATCCATCACAATTATCAAGTTTGCAACACGTATTGCCTGTAAAGTAAAAGAATATATTAGTATATGGAACATAGGCGCACTACTATAGATCTTAAATGAACGGTCCTTTGTATTACCAATATCTAGTCAATTTATTAATAATAATGTTGATCTCAGCTTGTTTGGGATTGAAGTATAGTTGTTGTTGATGGCTGTGCTTGAAATTCCTAACTTGAGATTACTACATCTTTTCTAATTATAAATGCATTTCCAATTCTTTCTTTAATAACATATTACAAAATAGAAATGCACCTTTACTTATTATTTAGGCATTTCCGGTTCATTTTTGCCTAGTGTTCTCAAGAAATGCCAACAAACAATAGTAAATTATTTTACCATCATAATTTGGTGCATGAATCAATATCACTCACCTTGTGTCATACATGTTGATAGTTGAGCAACATGTCATTGAGAGAAAGGACAAATAGTGGCATATATAGATTTCCAGAAATGCACAAGGATCAACTTAAGTAAATTACAACCATATCTTACACGGGTACATCCTTCTCCCAGCTCCAAATGGAAAAAGCATATTGTTTGTACGTGCATTTTATTCGTCTGTTAGTCCATCTAGTTATTTTTGCTTATAGATGTTAGGTGAGGGAGTTGGATGACAAAGAATCTAACAGTGATGAAATCTGCAAGATATTTTTTCACATTATATTTTATCTTTTGACATAGTTATTTTATAATTTCAGGTCATACCGTCTGATATTCAATAATTTAGCGGGTGGAAGATTTCAAAATGATGAAAAGTTGCGAAGATCATTTGAAGACCACCATTCGTCTGGATTAGTTATATAATGATATTAGCTATTTAGTACAAACAATATAAGTTTATGCTTTAAATTACTGTGACATTAATATTTTTATTACTACTTTCTTTTATTTGTTATGATTTGATGAGATATATTATGTTTTTTAATTAATATATTTTATTATTTGGTTCATATTCCGGAAGAATATAGTAATTATTATTAATGGCGGCTAAACTATTGTTATTGTCGCTTGTGACTTTTAGCGCTAATTTAGTTGTATATACCAGCTATAAAAATGGACGATAAAAGGGCAAATTAAGATATTTTCACAAGTTATATTGCAGCCGTTATAATTGATGTAAATCAATTGTCGTTAAAGATATTGACTTTTAGCGGTAATTTAGTTAAACATATTAGCCATTAAAATGGACGCCAAAAAGGCAAACTAAGATGTTTTCAGAAGAGATACTATGGCCATATCAATTGCCACAAAATAATTATTGTTAAAGATGCAAATTTTTAGTGGCAATTATTTTGAATTTAGCGGCTATAAAAATGGATGCTAAAGAAGTATAATTAGCGGTTTTGGTTTGAATTTAGTAGCTATTGTGATTGTCGTAAATAATTACCGTTAAAGATAATAATTTTTAGCGGCAATAAATCATACCCTTTACCAGCTTTTGTGAGAAATGCCGCTAAAGGCTTTGTCGACCCCGCTTCAGTGGCAAAATACTAATTGCCAGTAAATGATATAGCGGCTATTGTTATTACCACTAAAGCTGTTTTGCCGCTAAAGACCTTTTTTGTTGTAGTGTGCTTCATTGATGACAAGACCTTTAATGAAATTTCTGTTAGTAAAATTACTAAGATTACTACTTTCAACATCAATATTAATTTGATTTATACCTTCATCAAGGAGATCGTGAATACTCACTTGCAATTCCTGGACTTGGGTAATAACAGACTTGCTATCTACCATTTTGTAGTCCAAAAACTTTGTAGCAACGAACTTCTTCAAATCAGCATCTTCGGTTTTTATTTCTTTTCAAGCGCAGTCCACAGTTCCTTTGACGTTTCCATGCCACTGTAGATGTTATACAAAGCATCCTCCAATTTGCTTAGAATATAATTCTTACACAAAAAATTTGAATGCTTCCATGCCTCAATCACAAGAAAGCTTTCAGTTTCTGGAGTTTCATCGGACAACACAGGAACATCTTTCTTGATGAACTCTGGAGACTTAGAGTAGTCAAGCAGAAGAACATCTTTTACTGCCAGCGCTTGAAATCAATCCTGGAAAATTTTTCGAGTTTCTCCGCTGGTGCCAATGCTGCCAGTGTCGTTCGGCTTGTTGAGGCATTGGCAGTTACCATTGGAACAACTTCGTTCACATTATCATTAGTCATTTCTGTAAAAGAATAACACAAACGTTAAAATTACGTAGATTTTAATAGAGTACAAAACCACACAGGTTTTACTCTCCGGAAATAGTGAGTACAAATACAGAAAATATATTAAATTTCTTAAGCTTATTAGTATACTGTATTTGTAAACTAATTCTGAAAATATAAATGAACATAAACATAAATGAACAACGAAATAACAGAAAACCAATTCGAGCCCACTGAATTCACAGTGTTTCCTTAAGGAATTTAATCCCCTCCTAGTACCTAAGGTTGTGGATTATTTTCTCCCAGGATAGAACGAATTACACACTGGTGTAGTGGTACTTCAAACCCTAGTGTTTCAGCGAACACAAAGTTCGGTAGCAAATCACACTTACTGTTGCTTTGTTTGATGCTAAAAGTATGCAGAAGAAGGAGGAGAAATTCAGAAAATCGTATGAAAATTCTGAGCAGAATAGCCTTGTATTTATAGCCAAAGTTGGGCTAGAATCTGAAGAGGTGCAACTCTTCAGAATAGCTATTTATGCAAAACGGCCACAACATAAATGTCATTACATAAATGGCTATTTACTCAACAATAAAGAGGGAAAATAAAGAGGAAAAATTGAAGGGGGTAGTTAATTTTCTGTTACCAAAATAGAAAAAACGGATTGGAGGATGTAATATTAATATTTATTTTAATATTAATATTCTATTATTAAAACAAATATTTAATAATATTTTTGTTAATATTTTACTATTAACAAATAAATTTGGTCGAAGCCATAGCCGTAGCCGAAGCCGAGCCGAGCGAGCGACGGCGCGAGGCTTGCCTTCTTTTCAAGTCTTTAAGAGCTAGAAGAAGAGCAATTGCTTATATACCCATAAAAAAACTCTTCCTCTTCCAATATGGGACAATGTCCATTTGCCAAGGAGGGAAACTTAAAATTTCATTCAAAAATTTCATTTCCTTCGATTTCCCATTCACCCTCTTTATTAAATACAAAAAATCCAACAGCAACTCGATCCCACCATATAATGAGAATCAATGTGATAATTCACCCTTATTTCACCATATCAATCCACCCCTCTTATTTTATCTGTTGCGGCGCGCAACCCGATCCCATCATATCAATATAAATTCACCCTTATTTCGCCGTATCAATCCATAGTTATTTTACCTATTGCGGCGCGCAACCCGATCCCACCGTACAATATGAATAAATTAATAAGTGTAATTAATTTAACAATTTAAATCACAAGAGTTCTCTACGATTAATGGATATGAAGCCGAACCAGAAAGGAAATCTTGTCTCAAATTAAGAATCCATTGTAATGAATACTAAATAGCAAGACAACTCAAATAAATGACAATTAAGGATACAAGTAAATCACTTAAGGCAAGTAGTAGTAAATAATGGAAGCATGGGAGAATCTAACATTTTTAACACGAGAATAATAAGTGACAAGTAGCAAATAAAGGCATGGGAAGCATTTAAAGCATGTATAAGTTAAGGCATGTAATGAAATAATTAACGAAATACGAAAAATAGGGAAACAAATATTTTGGGTGCGTATATACACTCGTCACCTCGCATATATGTGGCAACACGTGAATTTCACATAACACATAACTCAAGAGTTCCTAATTTCCTCAAATCAAGGCTAACCCAATATTTACCTCACTCCGCAATCAACTCGAAGCTCTACCGGGGCCTTTCCTCTAGAATCCACCTCCAAACCAATCGTATCTAACCAAAATTGACTCGATAACATCAACTAATGCTAGGGAAATCAATTTCACTACATAAAGTTAAGATTTTTATACTTTTCCCAAAAAGTCAACCCCGAGCTTGCTTGGTCAAAACCCATGATTCGGACCAAAACACATTTACACATCGCTCCCGAACCCGTTTATGTAATTAGTTTCGAAATCTGACCCCAATTTGAGGTCTAAATTCCGAATTTACAAAACTCCCCTAATTATTCCCAAATTTCTAGTTTTCTACCATCAAAAGGATAAAGATTAAAGCTGAAAATTAATGAGTGATGTTAGAAATGGAAGAAAATGAGTTAAAGTATGCTAACCTATGAAAGGATGATGAATTTTCTCTTCCAAATCGCCTCTAGGCCGAGCTCTAATGAAAATATAGTGAAAAATGGATGCAATCCCGTGTTTGGAAATATTTAAGGTTTGGCATCAGGATTTCTTCATGTTCGTAAGGGCCTGCCGCATTCGTGAGGCACAGCAACCCAAAAAGTCTACGTGTTCGCGAGTTTACTCACGCGTTCGCGAAGGCTGATCTGCCTAGGCCTTCGCGTTCACGAGCCAATGCTCGCGTTCACGTAGAGTAACACTAGTTCCCTCCTCCAAAGTACTCAACGCATTCGCAAGGTATTGCCCGCGTTCGCGAAGGAAAACCCCCTCTACACTTCGCGGCCATGCTCAGCCTTTCGCGTTCGCGAAGAGTAAAATCCACCCCAACCAGCTTTCGCTATCGCGAAGTACAATGCACCAGGTGATAGCTGAAGTTCAAAAACAAGAAATTTTAAGTCCAAAATGGTCCGTAGCCTCTGATACTCACCTGAGCCCTCTTGGCTCCAAACCAAATATGCACACAAGTCGAAAAATATTATACAAACTCGCTCGCACAATCAAAACACCAAAATAACACCTACAACTACGAATCGGACACCAAAAAGAATGAAATATTCAATAAACTTAAGAACTTTCGTTTTAACAACCGGACGTTGATCACGCCCAACTATGCCTTATAAAAAGGACAATGCGGTCATTGCAAATATAATCCGGTTTACAAGTCCGGAGTCGAATCCCACAGAGAACTAAGGTTTAGCTACAGCTGTTCACTATCACCAAGAAGACAAGCTTGAATAATTCCTAACTTATAGATATTTAGATTCTTATATTTAACTAATTAACTAACGAATTAAAATAGTAAATTAACAACTAACGATACTGAGGGTTAGAGAAAAGAATAAGGAGGTCTAGAGTTATGATTTCCCCTATTGTCGGAATCCTTCCCGCTATGTCTTCTATAATTTCGCCTAAGTATTCTCTACCGATCATGAGCACTCTTATTAACATAAATCTCTCTCGAGTAATTACAATAATTTACTAGATGCACTCTCCCGAGCTACGCTAGCTGGCTTTTAATACAGCTCACTTCAGATCACACCCAAGGTTTCGTTATCCCTAATCCCGCCTTTAAACCCTCGGTTATTGATCCCTCATATACTTTGGGAGTGGTATTGTTTAACAATTACCTAAATATGCACTCTCTACTGAGTTATGCATACTAAATAGGCACAGCTAATTGAGAGCTCTTCAACCAACCACAATATAAACGTAGTTGAACAAATAGAGAAAAGTTATGGCTCAATTATATAAAAACATAACAATAATTTATCCTACAAAAGGTTCTATTAAAACTCTAGATAACAAATTAGCTATTCATAGTAGTATGTAAAACTACAATACTAAAAGTCATAACCAATAATAAAAAATAGGAAGAGGAAGGAAAAACTCGTAGAAGAATTCCCCCCCTTGCTCCTTGCGTGTTCTTGCCTCCAAAGGTGTTGTCTAACCCTAAAGTAGTGTCTTTCCCTTCTTTTGGCCGACTTCCTTTGTTTAATATAGGGTTTAGAGCTTAAAATTCCGTATTTTACACTTTCGTCCTTGAAATTTACGCTTCTTGCAGTGGTCCTACCACGATTACGCCAGGACCGCGGCCAGAGTGGCCTTCAGAATCTGCAGCAGTGTTCTACCGCGGTCCTACTGTAACTGCAGTTTTTCACCCTGTTTCATTTGGAATTTGGAAAAACGTAAAACATGAAAGTTGTAGCTCTTTGAGTTGTCTTTCCAACCATATATTGTGGAGCCCAAATTGAGTTTTGAACAAAATGTTATATCTATTTTACTAGACAGTGCGCAATATACCTACTCGAGTCTTCGTTTTGTTGTTTTAATCATCCGTTGATCCCCGAATACGATCCCGGCTTAATTCCTTGGGCTTTTACTCAGACTTCAAAGCTCCAAATCACTTGAATTCATTACATAACATTTATATATTTCGAAATCACTCCTACAAGACATAAAATACATCGTTAGTGCAAACACTAGCGATTAAAGCGCAAACTCAACTAAAGTGCAGTAAATTAGAGTGTAATAATAGACTAAAATACGTAATTATAGCCTATCATCAAACGTCCAAATCACGCCAAATCAACTCCTTTTGGCACCATATTTTGCATACAAGTCGTAAAAACAGTAATGAACTTATACCAAGCTCTAGAACCAAAATCCGGATCCAGTAGCAATAAAGTCAAACTTGAAATTTTTTAAAACCTTTAAACATCTAATTTTCAACAAATTGTGATAAATCAAGCTACGGACCTCCGAATTCGATTTCGGGCATATACCCAGATCCCAAATTGCGATATGGACCCAGTAGGACCGTTAAAATACGGATTCGGGTCTGTTTGCTTATAACGTTGATCAAAGCCAACTCAAATGACTTTTAAAGTACGATTTCATATTTTAATCAATTTTTCACATAAGTGTTAGGACCGCAGGCACTTGTTGTGTAGCCAATTTGGAGAACTTTTGTAACCCTCTTATTGTTATAGCAGAGCTTTTTGGATCTTTGTAATCCCGTAATTTTTACCTTCGATTTGAAGGGTGTTCGATGTTAAAATTGGTATTTTTTATTTTCTTTATAAAAGTACAAGGGGGGGGGGGGGGGG